>VWPW01003922.1:0-31485 GCA_013389825.1 Crypturellus undulatus | reverse complement strand
TTCTATGATTCTATGATTTTTTTTTCATGTTGAATAACTTCAGACTGGACTGACTTCTCTGTGGTAGCAGATGTGCAATGAAAAGTAGCAACCTGTCTGTCTTATCTGGTGGGTTTTAGTTCTGCATGTGGCACTGATGTTGCCACCTTGAAAGTACACCTGCTCCCCTGTGCTTTGTGAGGCCTGGCAAGCCTTTTCTGTGAAAGAACAGCTATCTGGGGATATCCAGGGGAGATTTTTGAATGTGCTGCTTTTTGATAAGGGAAATATGCTTCTCAATTCCTTAGCTTTCTCTATTTTTGGTCTAATTCTTTTCATCAATTAGTAACCTTGAGGTAGGGTGTTTGGTAACTGGACTATTAACAGTGCGAGGAATAGGCATTGCATTTACTTCTTTTGTTTCTTCTTCTAGCTCAGCATCCCACAGTCTTTTTGTAGAAGGACCTCAGGTGAAGTAAATGAGTAGCATGCCAGTGCTCCACTATCACTACGCAAGCTGCTATGTCTTCCCCTTCGTTTCCTTTGCTTCGCCTGCTGATATTCTTGGAGTGCCTGAATGGGCTCAGATGGCTCCGTCGAGAGCTAGAGCTTCCCAGTATTTCAATTTCAAAGGCAGGGAAACCCAGTGCACCGATGGAGCAGTGAGATCGTTTGGCTGCACTACGATCAGTGCATGAGGGGCGTATCAGACCCAAACAACTTCTTCCCCGTCTCTGCCAGAGATGGTGTCTTGGGCGCACACAGGTGACACTCAGTGCAAACCAAAAGGAGAGACTCTTGGCAGGTCTGAGGTGCATTTGGAGGGGACACACTGTAGAGGTTTCCCTCTGCTTTTGCTAGATGCTCATTCTTGCTGGAGCAATTGCACTGTTGTTTTTTCTTAGGTCAAATGAAAAACTGTGGAAGGACATGTAATCTCAGAGTAATTTATATTGCTGTAAGTTAAACAATTTCTAATAAATTTAAATGAACCTTGTATAAACCTATATTAAACCAAAATAAGAATACATGTTTTTGATTATATCATATAATACAGATTTTCAGTGATACTTTTGCAATGCACAGAATTTATGGAGAAAAAAAAAACTTCCATGGGGGAGAAAGTCTACTTAAACTATTTTTCATGCTTTCTCATTTGTACAAGTGCACACATATACTGTAGTAAATGTAAAGCAAACAAACTACTGCTAATCCAGGAATACTTTGCAGCCTAGCCAGTGTCTGTGCAGGGCTTTGAAATGCTTAGATAAAATAAGCTATATAAATATGAATCATTATATTATCGTTGTTCTTGTGATGTTCCAAAAGAATCTGGTTTATACAGTGACTATAAAGCACTAGGCTAAGTGAAACTAGCTTCTCTCTAGGCCTGTGCCCTGGGCTGACAGCAATTAGGAGCAATGCACAGGTAAAAAGTTTCCAGCTCTCTGGTATGGCATTTGCTGCCCTTTAGCTCCTGAATGTTTCCTCATCTTGCCATGCTGCCTGGGGTTCGTAGGTGTCGGTGACTGACTTTCCAGATTCAAAGCTATTTATTCTCTCCTTTTTTGGCAGGTACTCCCTGTGTTGATCTTTACCTCTTGAGTTTTCCTCTGAGAGACCTGGGCTGCTGGCAATGCCCCTCTTGGGGCGCAGCTGGTGTCAGGCAGTGATGAGGTGGCAGGCACAGGGAGTAGACAGGTTTCTATGTAGGTCACCTGGTGTTTCACTCACCCTGTGACTGCTGCATACACTGATGTGGCAGTTTGGGAGTTACAGAGAGCTATATCCCTTCACTGTGAGCCTGACCACATCTTGTCTTCCTCCCTTTGTGACCAGTTTCTCTCTTATCTTGTACTATTTTCTTAAAGCACTGTGGATGAGGCCCATTTTATGCTCTCAGGTGTATCATCTGAGCCTCACTGCTGCCATCTAAGGCTTTCCGACTCCTCCAGGGACTCCGGCAGATGTGTGAGGCACAAGCATCACACTCCGATCTCTTTCACAATTTAACAGAGCTCATCTTTCCACCTTAATTAATATGACATCCAGGGGAAAACAAAACAAAACAAGTCATATAAAAAAAAAATATTCCTGAGAACGCATGACCACAGAGCTGGCATCTGAGGAAAGGCCTCTTTCCCAGACCAGACTGTCTCTTGGGACTGGTTTTGCGTCTGCGTGTGCACGTGACCTGCCTTGGTGACAGTGACACTGCTTTTGCTGCTGCGCATGGCTGCGGGGAGCTGCAGCGAGCCCGGGCAGGAGTCACCAGATGGCTCCCCGGAGCATAGGTTTTGGCTTCACCAGCCCTTAGCAGGGAGCCTCCTGCCTTTTTTCTCCCAAGGCCAGCTGCGAGGCAGTGTCCTGGAGCTGCATCTCCCTGAGATAGTGCCCTGGGCTTGAGTGCCCAGAGGAAAGTGAAGACCCTAGACTGGCCCCTCTCACTGCTCCCTGCAGCTACCCTCACTTCCTCAGTCCTCAGTGCCCCGTCCCCTCACGTGTCACCACACAGGCCGCTCTCTCCTCCAAGCGGGGAACCTGCCCCCCGCTGTCTCTGCAGCTCCCTGCTCTCCAGCTCCTGACCTGCTTCGCCCTGTCCTGTCCTGCGGCTCCACCAGCGCAGCGGGGGCGGCGGGGCTGCTGCCGCCCGCCCTGGGGCCGCGCCAGCGGCGGGGAGGGGGCAGGGCGTGCAGGTGCGTGCGGCCGCGCGCAGGGAGCATGCACGGGGCCAGCTCCTCGCAGGGAGCTGGGGAAATGCAGCCCCGCTGCCCTCGCTGAGTGCGGCGCTTCTCCTGTGCGCCCTGCAAGGAGGGAAGAGGAACGCGCCATGCCGGGTTTATCAGGCAGCCCCCCCGAGCAAGCATTTTTCATTGTGTGCTCTGTTTGTTTTTCCAAAACCTAAGCATTTTTTAATGTAATATATACTTCCTGGTTAATCCTTCTCCTTTATTGTATAATTACGGTTTCAAAGTGATTATGTAATTAAAGTCATGTTTCGCTGCTGCCTGCTTCAAAAGGCAGGAGCGGCCCCAGCATTATTTGCTGGTGATGTCATAATTTCCCTGTGATATTTAAAATAAACACATTAGCCCAAGAATTCTAAACGTGGCTAGAAATATAGAGCGGGATTGATTGGCAGAAAGCAATGGCGAAATCTATCGCTAGTTTAATATATTTCTATGCTCCCATGCAGTGTAAATTATAGGATAATGGGGTGCAGGCAATGGTAAGCTCTGTTTATATAATCCATTTCTTCACACAAGTTCCCATTGCTTTTCCTTCCCTTTGCTGTATGTGGTGGTTCTCTGATCCTACTGACCTCAGCCATGTGTTTTCACTTTTTCTTCTGATCTCAATTCCATGACCAGCGGGGAATAAAATACAAATTGAATAGTAACCATTCACAGGCCACTCTTTTCAAACTGTTGTTAAGCCTTCTTTGTCTTGTCTAGCAATTGATAGATAAATGTGTCGTGTTTTAGCTGAGTCTTTCTTCTCCCCTTGTAAAGCTTTGTTGCCCTGAGTTGTTTAGTCCATCTTTCTCTTCTTCTCTTTTCTTTCTAAAGGAAATGATTTCATCGTGGCCCACCACTGAAATGGACCATTCTTTTCCTTGGCTGATGGTTAAGTAGTGGAATTAGAGAAAAATATTAGAAGGAGGAATAAAGGAATTCCCCCAACATTTGGTCTGGTCTATTCCCAGCATGACTCAAGGTTAATTTTAAATTTGACTCGTTTCCTCTGTAAATAAAGTGCTCCCTGGGCTGTACGCAGCTCCTGCTTGAAAAGGGGAAGGTTAAGCACTGGGAAAGGGCAGAGCCCCCTCCTCTCCTCCCCCCACATGCCACTTCCATTGCTAATCTGCTCCCCAACGCGCTCAGGTGGAGCTGCCACTGTTTATTCAGCTTTTCTTGAAAATTAAGAGCAACTAAGAGAAATTTAAACACTCTCTTGTTATTTTGGGGCTTGTTTTTCCAGCGCTCTCCTCCCCGGCTGTTTCTTTGGGGATATAATGCAAAAGAAAATAATTTTGCAAGGCCATTATTCCTTAGAGAAAAGCATGTCACCAGTCCCATGCCCTTTATTTGATCAGAAAAAACAATTGTGGATGTTGCTTTCATGACGGCCTAACCCGTACAACAGCGATGATTATAATTGCTACCAAACTGCCAGCATCCTGAAGATGGTTTGATATCATTGAGCAAAGACATCTAAACTGCTCGGTTTAAATCTCCTTGGCTTTTGGAAAAGACTCGGTCCCCATAGCAAACCAGTCCTGTAGCTGTCATTAACTAGTGCAGAACTGGTGGTTGAAAGAACTCTTTCACATAGGCGAACACTTCAAGAGCGCCTCAGTGCCTAACTGACCTAATAGAGGCTGCCATGCGAAAGGTGGGTATTTTGCAGCCTCGGCGGGCGCGGGAACCCGCGCGGCTGGGTACCTGCGAACGAGCCCCGACGTCACATGCTTCACATTAAACCTTCTGCAGCTCTCCTTCACCCTGGCTTTTTCCAGCTAAGGGGTTCTTATAAACTTTCCTTCGTTTATTTAAGCCTGGTTTTCATTGCTGCAGTTTTGCATGGTTTGCCTTTGTTTAGTTTATTAACCCACAGGGTTACTTTAACTAAATATTTGGGCTGAATACTTTGGGGTTGGATTTCAACGTTTTCTAACAAAATTACCGAGTTTTTTGAAGCCACACAGAGAACTCTGTGTTGACTTTATTAGTCAATTTAACAGGCTATAAGGAAAATAAAAATAGGAAACATACTAGTGTATCCCCTCCAGTGAGGAATGGGATTAAAATGGGTCTCTTATTTAGCATTTCAGATGCCATCGAGGCTGCATTAACCTCTTTGCTCGCATTTTAATAGCAACGGCAAACGCACAGCACCTCTGCCTTGCTGAAGCTGCTGCAGCCTCCCCAAAGGACTCGCCCAGCATGTGAGCCCTTTGGGAGATACCCGCAGGCAGGGATGGACTTTGGGAAGGGAGGCTGGACTGTGGAAAGGGACTCAAAATCACCCAGGCTGCTCGCGTAGTGTGAGCAGCCTCACTGCCAACACTTCCCCTTCCTGGCGGGGACCTGCACTGGCAGGAATAGCAGTGCCATGCGGAGAGGTCTTGAAGGCCTTGCAACATGAAGGTATTTGGTGCCTTAGAGAGACGGGAGCAGACAAAGAGGTGTAAAGAGGGAGGATGGAAGGGTCAAAGTGAGAAGAATCTTTGAAGAAGCCTTTGGAGAAAGAGGTATGGGCCAAGGCTGCATCCATCATGGCCACCCTGCAGCATTCGGACCATGAGCAATCACACGCCTGGCTGAAAGCTTTACCTGCTGTGCAGATGGATGGGAAAGCCCGTGTTGTCTATGCAAAATTGTGGAGGCCCGCTTCAAGGACAGTAGTACAGGATGCCTCGTTAGTAGATAACCAACCTCAAGGACAGCAGTGCAGGTGTTCTTCAGCAACCAAGGAGCAAAAGCAACTGTATGGCTTCTGCGGGACTGAGAAGCTGATCAGATAGTCTCAGTGTAAGCCTTTAGACTATTGGTTTATTCAGTAACTGTGCTACGCATTGTATCCGGGACAGTACGGTATATAAGCTTTATCTGATGCTCAATAAAGTGTCTTTGGTTCATTATTCTGGAGCCCCTGCTCTCAACACGCCACAAATAACACCCGAACAGGGACCGAGATAGGCGATCAAGGAAGATTGCACAGTGGGGTAAGCTTGACAGGATGGACGGGGGAGAACATCTACGCAACCGTTAAATGGTAACGAAGCTCTGAACCACTGGGGAGTGGGAGCCTAGATGTTGAGGACCATGGGGAATTCCATGACTCAAGAGCAGAAAAATGTAGTAGAAGTGCTGAAACATGTATTGCATAAGGAGAGGAGGATTTTAGAAGAAACGGACTTGAAACGCTTATTAATTTGGGCTCAGGATAACGATTAATTAAATGATCAATTAAATACCCACACCATTTATGACCCTCAAGAGTGGGAGCCTAGATGTTGAGGACCATGGGGAATTCCATGACTCAAGAGCAGAAAAATGTAGTAGAAGTGCTGAAACATGTATTGCATAAGGAGAGGAGGATTTTAGAAGAAACGGACTTGAAACGCTTATTAATTTGGGCTCAGGATAACGATTAATTAAATGATCAATTAAATACCCACACCATTTATGACCCTCAAATGTGGGACAAGATTGGACTCCACTTGTGGGTTAAAGTGACCACTCCAAGTCTATACATGCCCAGATCTGGACCTTACTGGATCTGACTCATCAATGGAGAGTTGAGGATGATTGGAATCCATTCGGACAGTGGAAGTGGGGTTGGCTGTGGCTACAGAAACTGCTATTAGGACTATTATTTCTATTCGCTATATTCGTCTGTATTATGTGTTGTATCCCTTGTATAATGATGCTGACACGAGGTATGGTTGAAACTGCTACAAAAACATTATCTGTTCAGGTGCTTCACTACAATAGATTGACCTCTACAGATCATGGGGTGGCACGTATAGGAGGTGGAAATTTGTATGATCTGTAAAGTCATAAAGCTATTGTGCGAAACCTTGAGAAAGGAGGTGTTTGCCCACCTGGGCTGAGCGATAAGGAGCACGGAGGCAGCTGCTCAGCCAAGTTCACAGCCGACCTCCTCCAAAAGCAGTTGAAGGTGGCTGCTCGACCGGACTTGTAGCCAACGTAACCGCAGATGTCCTCCAAACTAGCTTTGGAGATCAAACACCTGAGGAGGAAAAAGATGAGGAAGGCAGGACTCTCAGACCGAGGGCTGGGACCCCCCACTGGTATGTGCGCCTGCGCACCCAGGAGGGAAGGTTGTGTGACTGAAGGTGGAGTTTGTCCGCCCCCCGGCCTGCCCACTGGCACGTATTGGCTCTACGTGCCAGGATGCACCGGGCATACAAAAAAAAAAACAGCGCGGAGAGAAGGGGCGAGACGCCTAACACCGAGGCCTACGTTGTCTCCGTGGGGACGCTTGCCCAGTTAGGAACCTGTCAGCAGCCCTCTAATCAGCCAGCTCGAGAGGATGTTCGGTCTCAGCATCCTGCCGGCAAGTATTACCTCGTGAGTAACTATCCATACTTTGCTTCTTTAATGTGCTTTCACCTGAATAAAGGGTTGCCCTAGCCACCTTGTTTTGCGTGATTATTGCTGAATCCCGAGCCCATCCGGAATACTGGGGTAGGCTAAGTTTTCCTCCTGTGCATAGGGACACCAGAGCACCACTCGCTAGTAAGGCACGAGATTCCCTATACAATTCACTGAGTTTGAAACAGGACTAGATGCCAGTAATCAACCTGTCTCCCAGATCTTTCAATCATGCTGGGGCAAATACCAAATTCAAGTTGACAAGGGTGCAGAGATAGCTGACAGCAGCTGAAATCTGCAAAAATATGACACGTTTGGCAGCCCCAGGGCACTAAACTACTTAATATTTCAGTCCTTTCTAGCCCAGAAATAGGAGTGGTGGTATCTTATTCCACCACAGAGATAATGTCTGGAATATATAATTTTTTGGCCTCTGTTTCCAAATACAATACAGTTTTAGTTTGTCTATTCTTCAAGCCATTGAAATAAAGGCATGGAGTATTTTATCCATTTGTGTAAGAGTTCAACAATGACAGGGAAAGACAGTAAAAATCCTTCACAGAACTCCATTGTTTTATGAAATTGCAATCTAAAAATAAAACCTTTTATTTACTGGAGTTAAAACCACATGCAATCAGACTTCTTTGTCAGAATATATAAGTGATTGATTTGTATGTATTTAGCTAGTAGATACTTTGAAGGACAGCTGAATTCTCAGCCTGCCTCCATTCCTTCACATCCATCTGTGAACATGCATGTCCTAACTAAAAATACCTGGGTGCTTGGCTATCTCCTTCTTCAGGACATGCAGTTTTTCATATCAAGATGTTTGCTGACAGCTTATGTGCATGCACTATTAAAGGACAGTTTCTTAAAATTGTGTCATTTTTTATTTTTTCCCAGAAATGTTCTTAATGCATCATGTTGCTATGCATTTTTGAGTAGGGAACTAATCCTTTTATTATGTGTTATGAACCCTGAGATCAAGAAGGTGATTCAGAATAGAATCACAGGATCAGAGTTTAGCTCCCTAGATACCAGCACAAGGAATAAAATTCAACTTTCTTACACTAGCTATACTAGTGCATTGGATTGAAGGATTTTGTTGAAATTATGATATTCTCTTTTGTTTTAAACTAGCATATAAGTTTTTTTCAGATGTTATGTCCATTATAGTATGTTCATTACTGAAGTAGTGAAACTGCTTCTGAAATTTTATATTATTATTATATGAGTGCCAAAAATTAGACTGACGATACTAACCTCAGTGAAAATCATGTTGTGAAGCAACGCTGTTTTCATGTAGCTAATAGAAAATGCTGCACAATCTACAAATAGTAAACATTTGGATTGCTATTTTAGAATGTATTAATGAATGCCATACACATCGCTATACACTTGTTCTATTTGTTGCACTTAAAAATCATAGTTTTGTTTATCATCCTTTATTTACTCATTTATTCTCAATAAATATGACAGGGTGTAATAATATCAGTTTAGGAATGTAAGGCAGGGATCTCTATGCTTGAATTTTGGCTCTAACGCTAACTTCCTTGGGGACTTCAAAGAGGATGATTAAGTCAAAACAGCCTCAAACTTGGGTAACAAAAGTTGGGCAGCTAAATTTCTTTTCAAGTGCCTGACTAGAGAGAGGGTTACTTTCCCCTTCTTTTCTGCCTATCCACCTAACACCAAGCTGGCTCTAGACGAGAATCTCACCCCTTCTGGAATAGCTTGCTCAAAAGAGGCTAAGGACTTACAGCTCCATCAGGTTTGCAAATCTCACCTTTGCTTGTGCAGTCAGGGTACGGCCAGGCACAGCATGAGCTCTGAAAGTGCCAGCGTCAATTTCTCTGTGTAAAAACAATATTTTGAGGGCCTAGATTTGGAGCCTGAATATTTTGTGCAGGATGTGTTAGTCTTTAGTCTCTGGAGACCACATAACATTTCACAATGACTTGTTGGCATAATGCTTATTTGTATTGACCATCCAAAATCCTTCTCAAGGTCAAGGCATTGAGAGAATTTTTCATTTTAATGTTCAACAATTAGAAAGGGATGCCGTAAGTTTAAACAGTGTTGACTTCATTTATTTCCTTTTCCGTATATCAAGCACTAATAAAAAATCATCAGATTTCAAAGACAAGCATCACTGCAAAGATATTTACTGGTGGGTCCAATGCCTCTGTTGTGATGCTATTGCATTCTAATATCTTTTATTCCGGAAATGGTTTGTTTGCACTCTTGGCCCACTGCATGTTCAACAGCCAACAGCACTTTGCCAGCTCCACCAAAGCCTTCCAAGCCGCTTCAGGCAGTTCTCAGGGCAAAACCATGTTGGGGCTGAGCAATAAACAAAAGGAGAGAGAAAAAGCACAAAGTAATAGTGAAAGCCCGGTTGGCATCTCAGGGAGGATAGCTCTGCTGTGGCCTCACAGAATATAGGATTAAATGCTGGTTCCTTTCCTGGAAAGCATTTTCTGCCAGCATTCTCTGAGTTACATTTATAAAGATACTTTAGAACCTGCTCCTATTGGTGTCTATGGGATTTAGGTGGCTAAATTTCTTTTAAAAATCTGGATTGATAACTCTTAAAGTGCTTTTAACAAACTAGCATCAGCATTTTTCTTCATGTTTGAGTTCTACATAGTTGGATTTTTTTTTTTTTTTTTGCAGAACAGTTGATTCAACTGTGAAATTATCAATCCTGGCTCCTGCAGCATCAACAGAACTGTAATCTAAGCAGCATCCATGACAATGTCTTCAAAATAATTTTGGAAGTGCTTTTGCTAATAGCCAAAGGCCTGGTGATCTAGCTAGCCCACACATGGAGACACCAGTGAAACTAATGGCAGTTTTATCCAGCAGATCCCAAGAATGGAGTGTTTACATAGAAGAATGATGACATTTTTCAAACAGAGATCTAAGTTGAAACGTGTGGCATAATGTCATTTTTGACACTTAGGTATTTACAGCTCAGCGACACGTCTGAAAAGTGTTGACAACGATCAACTGCTGATAGCAGTGATGCTTGTGATTAGATATGCCGTAATACTCCTGGAAAATGTTGAAGTGTTTGTAGACATAAACTGCTACAACTGTACAACTACTAGGTTGCTACAAGTGATCCTAGTTAATGGTATTCAAATTGCCAAAGACACTTGGACCTGGGCAAAGTCTGATTATGATTTCCAGGCTTAAATTCTGAAGATGCAATTTAGACTTAGACTTCTTGTTGGATGCTTTCTTGGGATATGGTAATTGATGTCCAGATGCTTTTAGGCTTTTGAAATAATTTCAAAGATTTCTACATCTCTTAGTCATTTCCATGAGCCTATTCTACAAGCTTCATTTGGCTTTCTAAGACCAAGTCATAGAAAAGCAAGGAACACAGGCCTAGCAAAAGAATCAGTTCACTGGAGTGGTTTTACTTTGTAAAACAGCTGAAAATATTTAAAAAATAATAAAAAGAAACCCACAGAAATTGTGAGACACATCTTCTTCAAAGTTGGAAGTCTTGGCCTGCTTTCTTCGTGGTTTCTCAGCAATAGTTCTCAAACAAGATACTGGACTATTATCCTGATCAGAACTACTTTCTGAAGAGCAATTCATTGGGCTTCCCTTGGGTAAGTTTGGTAATAGGATGCTTAAAATTCACTACATGTTATAAGGTATTGCTCATAATTCAAAAGCAAATATATTTTGACTTCATCAGAAAAAATACAAACTAGTGAAATTCAGCTGAGGGACTATGAGCTTAATGTAGTCCTTCTATGTGCTCAGCTGGAGGCGTTTATCTGTCACACATGGGCATAGTCAGCCTTAAGCTGCAGTGACACAAGCAGTAGGATGTCATTTTGCAAATTGATGTTCACCATTCACTAAAAAGACATTCTGCTGCTCCTCAGTGTCAGCGGCCATCCTAGTGGCACACTTAGAACGTCAAAGACTGACTCACGTGTCCTCAGGCCATCAGGTGTCTCTAATTTCAGAGTGGTGCAAAGCAAATTCAGCAAGTCAGAGAATTCAGTTGATGAGCTTACTTTAGTGCTTGCTATAACAATGTGCTTATCAGTCTCTCTGTTGAACTGAGTAGTATTTAAAGGAGTTTCTATTAGGGAAACTTTTTCCTTGCAAGGGTTTCGGAAAATAAGATGGGAGTGTTTCTTCCTGGTGTAGGACAATGACAAAGTCTTGATAAAGTGGCATGGAAGAGAGATCTGAGAACATTTTTTGCCTTTCTTCCTCTCAACATTCCATAAAAGATTTAAGGAGATCAGACATGGACAGAAAGGCAGATTTATAGTTCTCAGTTCTAAAGCGAATTAGTGTTTTGCCTGAACTGAAAACAGAGAAGCAAAACCCACAGTGGAAAACATTACAGATGTTACATTTGGAAAGAAAATGTCATCAGGACTGTAGGGAAAGTTTCTCATCTGTGTAAGGCTATATCAGTATATCAGGACTTGTAAATTCTCACAGTAAAAACTTCTAAATCTATTTTATACTGAATATATCTACATATAGGGAAATGAAAGCTCTTTGAAATACTCCTTTCTGAAACACCTGTTGCCTGAACTAGGCTTATAATTGTGAGGTAGCAAAGGTTAATTCAAACTTATTTGATATCTATGAAAGGTTTAGATTGTTTGTGTATGTGCACAAATACAAATGTGTATATATACATCTATACAATCTATTATGTAATATGTATATATGTATGCATATATACATATATAATGCTTTATATAAATATCTACATATGCCCCCAGGCTACTATTGCTGGTGAATCTGCATGTTGCTCTCTTGCTTGGATTTGCAGAGGGGAAAGCAGCTGGCATGCTGAAAATGCTGGCTAGTGTCACTGGCACTGTGATGTGCTATAATGAACGTGGTGAGGTAATAATGGAGAAAGCGATTTAGTCGAACCAAAACTTTATTTTTTGCCAGAATAAACATGACAATTTGTTATTCTCACAGATGATCCTATTACCCTCTTGGACCTCCTCCCTCATTTTGACACTGGATGCTGGGGTTGCACAGCAGCTCCTGAGATAAAACATAATTTCACACACAACTTTAAGAATAGTGCAAACTATCAGTCGAATTGGCAAACTATCAGCTGCTCTTTGGCAGGCAGTCTTACCTTCTTCTCACACTGCCTGGTTTTGCAAGTTTTTTTTTTTTTTTTTTTTTTTTCCTTGCCAGCATGGTACATACTAAGTAAAAAGACTAAAAGACTACTTTGGCCATCCAAAATTTTACATCCCATATCTTAAACTATTTAAGAGAACATAGCTCTGCCTGCCCGATAAGATGAGTTTATGCTCCAAACACAAAAATATTGTGTTTCCTTACAACTTTTGCCAGTTATGCAAACATGGTTGCTATAAATATATTAATAGAGTTACAGAAGTCACCAGAGAGTTTTTTTTTCTAGATCATTGCAATGCTGTTATTAGAAATATCTGAAGCTGAGGGAAAAAGTGGGTGTGAATGTTCAGTGAATTTGACTTTGTGCAATTTGGTGATATTCTGCTTCACTGGCATTCATGAATTCACATAGCTTCCGAGATGATCTGTAAGATTTGGACAAACCAAGTGAGCTACTACCACTGTGAGAAATGGGCTGGAAAGAGATGGCAAAAATCTCCTACAGCAAATAGCTCCCTTGGACTGCTGTTTGTCTCTTCATACATCTAGGCAAACATGTAAATGGCTCCTGCCTTGGAATCAACACTCTGTGTCCAACCCCGGCTGAGAACCGGAGTGCTTGGCTGGGAGCTTCGCTATGGTTTTCCTCAGTTTTGCTCTACACCAAATATTTGTAAAACCCAAATATGCATTGCGTACTGTTCAAGACAATTCACCTCCCTAGAGCTTGCTGATTTGAGTGTCCAATTAGTAATGTTCAGCAAGCTCTGATTTTAATTTACATCTAGGGAAGAACAAATGCATAGCTCACATTACAAAACATTTCGGATGTAACAGAAGATTCCAAATGCTGCTGCCCTGGTTTTGTGCGAAACGTGCAAACAGTCCATTGTCTACTTTGGAAAGAACTTACAGTAATTTTGCACTCTGTGTCATCTTAAAAAAATTCTTTTTCCCTGCACCATAATTCTAGTTTTATTTCATGTATCAAGCATTTTTCCACATTTTAAAAGTTAAATACAATCATATTGCTTGGTTATCTTCTTTTAATTTCCCAATTCTCTGTTTGCAATTATTGTACAGATCAAAACTAACTAATTATAAATCCTAATGTGTTTTGATGAATATTGCATAGCCAAAATTGAATTTTAAAACTTCCCAACTTCTACCCATCCTACTCTACATTGCACAATTTGACCATATTTTGGAAGACAAATGACACCCCACAACTACTTTTCACTTCAAAGGGCTCCAGTGATCCTTGGATAAAAGCTTGAATCCACTGAACCCCTTAGTTAACTTTGCGTTTCAAATTTCAGTGACAGTTAGTGTAAGTAATATCATTAGTAGAAGGAGAAGAAGCAATTAAAATACTCACAAATGACTTTGTGAAGATGAGATTTCTTCTTTTGTTTTATAGAAATATTTGTACTCATTATAAAATTATGCTAGGATGCCAACACCTGTGAGAAAAATCTCTTCTCATATCTGATGAATTAGTTGAAGCTTCATCTACTCTAGCTTTGACTTCATTAGAGTTACTACATGCTTACATATGTTACAGAGCATCCCCATATGCCTCTAAGTATTACTGCCAGCTACTGGGAACTGCAAATAAATTGTATGAAATATTTTAGAAATCTGTTAACATTATATCCATGGTATCAACAGTTAAAGCTCCTTAATCTATGCATAGTAAGTCCCAATAGAATCCAGAAGTATTGATTAAAATCAAATAAGACTGAATCTGTCACTCTTTAAAGTGCATGTGTAAATGAAAATGGAGCCTACGCTAAGCCCCTGATCAAGATTTGAATTTGCTCCAGTTTCTGTGGCTAGACATGCATTTGCTCAACAGCAGAGATGCTGTATTAAGAACCAGTTGAATAATGACTCGCACAGTTAAAAAGAAACAACAAATGTGAAATGTTCTGCAAACTGAAGAAAATCATCCAGACCACAAACACCTGAAATATGTATGAACAGCGGAACCTTTTCCCTGTGTAAGAGAAATTGTTTTGGAGTGCAAAGGGCATATAAGTCACTTGTTAATAATAAGGTCCAACCACGACCATCCCTACAGTTGCTGCAGCAGCTTGGCTTGATGGACATGAGGAAGCAGAGCAACAGGAGTCACTGGTTTTTACTCTGGCATACAGAGAGGATTTTAGGGTCCTCCTTACACCTCCTAATCACAACAGGCATTTCTATCTCTCCTCCGGAGAGCCACATACCTCACATTTTCCCTGTAAAAATAACTGCTCAGGCCCTTCTTTCAAAGAGCCTTTATTAAGCCACCAACTATTTGCTGCCGAGACATTTAGGATGAAATCATCGTGTTAAACAAATAAACACAGCTTCATGCAGATCTCTGCTCTGGGAACAGAGTAAAAAAATAATTTCTGTCTACTCTCCACAAAAGTGGTTAGAAAGGCCGAAAGAAAAATATTATTTTTACTTCATTGTGTGAAATATCGTTTTGGAGGATCTGACGCGTTGAGCGTTTGAAGAGTTTTTGCTGGCAGGTTTCAAGGGTCCCCTGGGTTGACCCCCTGGGATTGTTTTCTTCATTAATAAACTTAGCATGATGTGTGTTAAAAGGAACATTCTGTTTGCTTTCTAAATAAGGGATGTCAAACAAGAAGCAGAAGCCTTGCAGACACCAGGTTATGTGTTCTTCAAGGGTGGGGGGATGCTATGTGGAAAAATAAAAGCCCTGGAAAAGCAGGAATAGTGCAAGTGCCTTATCCAAGCTGAGGCTTTACTGGGAAAACAATTCCACCCATGAGCCAAGGCGGGTTGGTTCCCTTGCTGATGCCGGTGGGAAAGCAGCACGCTCGGCCGCAGAGCAGCAGGGCAGGAGCTGCAGAAGGGCAGCACAGAGCCCCAGCTGTGGCACTGACGAGGAGGAGACACTGTGGTACAGGTCGCACACTTGCCCTGCTGCTCAGAAGGTCCATTTTGAAAGTGCTGCAAACAGCCTGGGGCAGGGAGGGTTGCTGGGTTGGCATTTGAAAATCCTGCCACACTATGGTGCTGCTGTGGAAATTATTATGGTAAAGCCTTTGACTGGATTTAAGGGAGTAATTTGCAAGAGTGTAATCATCCTTCTGCTAGTCCTGGGGTTTTCTCTCCTGTTGCAAAGCAGAAGAAAAATAACCTGCTGTTTAGTAGTGTTTATTTTCTATTGCCTGCCTCTCTGCTCGTATCACCACTCATCCCGCTCAGAGCTTCTGAACCCATTCATTTCCCATCTGCTGTCTGCCCTCTTGAAGAACTCTAAGAAGCTTTAAAAGATGCCCCAGCTCCTGTCATTTACTGCAGTGGTACCTGAGGTGCATCGGAAGCCCCATAGCCGGGGAAGGGAAACACAGCAGAGTAGCTGCTCGCTACTATGCATCACACAAACTAAGTTCCTCCGCTGGCTCTGTCCAGCCTGTGTGTGTTTCTGCCCCTTGCTACCTACCATTGCTCTGCCTGTCATCCCAGGAAAAATAATTCCTGCATGGCTTAAAACCGGGTTGCTTTAGGAAGAGAACAGTCAAGCCTGTAGTTTAAAAGATGAGGCAGGATCAATTCTGTAACCTAAATGATCTGCAAGACAAACTATTTTTGTGGACAACAGTCTTTGGATTTGATTATAGTTGATGAGATTCTAGCTAAATTTACCATTCTGTGCAAAGTCATGTCCTACAGCAAGATGCAGATCCAAAGCCTCCTTAAAAACAGTGCTAAGGCAATTGTAAAAATAGCAATATTATCTTATTCTTAAGTCATATCGCATATATCATACTGAAATATGTATCATGAATAGGTCATATATCAAGCAAAGTCAGTAAGCTTCCCAAACACCTACAAACCTCAGCGATTATGTGAAATTATTCATCTGATCCTTTGTAGAGAAGAATTATCCATCATATGGGTGGCCCTGATGGCAACTACATTAGAGAAACTAAAAAAAAAAAAAAAGTCATGAAAACAAAGCCTGAATGCAATTGCTTTGAAGGACAAAAACATGATCAGATGGCAGCATATAGGAAAATATATTGTTGCTCAAAGGGAGAAGAGACGAAGTTTATTCTGGCCTTGTTATGTCAAGGCAGGAGAATTTATAAGCACAAATTCAGAAGAATCTTTAAATGATTTCTAAGTATTTTAAAAAGAAAATATATATATCGGTATATTACATGCTGATATTCCCAAGAGGCAAAACAAGACTGCATTGGCCATCAAAGGACACCAAAACATTACCATACCATTTTTGTGGCACAGTAGTATGGTGTGTGGCCTTCAGAGTCTTCAGCTGCTTCAAACAGCAAACAAACATTTTTATTGTGACTACTACACAGGTCTTTTGCTGAGAGAGGTTTGAATGGTCTTCCAAATGGGCTTGGGATTTGGCAGTAATCACGCCAGAACGAGGTGACTACATCGAGCATTTATTCAGGTGAAAGCACACAAAAGAAGCAAAGTCTGGATAACTACTTACGAGGTGATACCCACCGGGGGATACTGGACCCGAACATCCTCTCGAGCTGGCAGATCAGAGAGAGAGACTTGCTGACTGGCTCCCGCGGAGACAGCACAGGCCTCAGGGTTAGGAGTTTCTCCTTCCCCCTCCTCTCTCTTCACCATCTTCTCTATGCCCAGTGCATCCTGGCAGGTAGGGTCAGCACGACCCAGGAGGCAGGCTGGGGGCAGGGGCGGACAAACTCCGCCTTCAGTTGCGCAACTCTCCCTCCTGGGTGCGCAGGCGCGGGTGTCAGTCGGGGGTCCCAGCCCTCAATTTGAGTCCTGCCTTTCTCCTCTTCTTCCTCCTTCCTGACTGTTTCACCTCCAAAGCTAGTTTGGAGGACATCTGTGGTTACGTTGGTTACAAGCCCGGTCGAGCGGCCGGCCTCAGCTGGTTTTCAGAGGGGGCTGCCTGTGAACCTGGCTGAGCAGCTGCCTCCATGCTCCTTATCACTCAGCCTAGGCAGACAAACATCTTTCTCAAGGTCTGGCCTCTGCTTCCCACAGGAGATTTTTATGACTCTACAGATCATAGACATTTCCATCTCCAATACAAATGGTAACACAATGGCAATACTAGGGACAGCTCTGCTATCCACATGGAAGGTAGTCAGTACAAAGTATCTGAACGGATTAAAATATAAGAGTGCAAATTACATCTGAAATGATCAGAATTGATATTTGGGAAAACCTTCAGGACCCCACATAGCTGAAATGAAGCAGGCAGGCAAAAGTACATGAAGACCATTTGTGACAGGTGTTTGTATAATCTCTTTTAGAAAGGAAGATCGTTCCACTATTCTCTCCAGGTAGTCTATTCACTATCCTTGGACTTAAGAATTATGTAATCTATCTTCTTTGCTCAAGTTAGTGCACTTTTTCACATTCTATTCCCAATGGACATGGAAAACAATTGATCACTGTCCTCTTCATAACAACATCTAGCATATTGGCAAATTGTTATCCCTTCCTCCCCCTCCCTTTGAGCCTCATGCTTAGTCTTTTCTTTTCTAGACTGAACAAACCCAATTCTTTCAACCTTTTCTTGTAGGTCATGTTTTCTAAACCTCTGATCATTATTGCTGTTCTCCTTTGCACTCTCTCCAAATTGTCTATATCCTTCCTGAAGTGGAGTTCCCAAAGCTGGACAGAGTACACCAGCTGAGAACTTACCCATGTAGCCTAAAGCAGAATATTTACAACCTTCTTCAGTCATAAGACATTCCAGGTAATGTACTAAAGAATAAGTTTTTCTTTTACCCTAACATCACACCAGTGAGTCATGCTGTTGATAATCTTCATGACCTGCAGATCACTTTTTACAATGATACAGCAGAGCCATCTCTCTCTCATTTTATTTTTGTGCATTTGGTTTCTTTGTGGGTCTAATGCTTTGCTCTGGTCTTTATTGCACTTGAAGACTTCGGACAATCTTTCCAATTTACCAAAATTATTTTGTATTCTGATTCTATACTTAAAAGAGTGAATGTATGTTACCAGCTGCTGCAATTCAAAAATGGAAGCACTTGTGTTCAATACACGTCATGATGATATCTGTCATGATGCTGTAAGCCTACTTCTTGCCTTTATCAGCAATGAACTTTGTACCAGTCGCCAGTCCTAGGATGTGGCCATGCATGGAGAGCTAATTGCTGGCCACCTCGTGAAGACACTGCAAGTGTTGTATGATAGGCAGCAACCCCAATGTGCAACCACAGTTCCACCAGCCCAGAAACCTCTCAGAGCACACTGATGGCTGGCTTGAGTGCATCCTACGTGACTGCAAACGCAGACTAAATATACTCTAAGTATATTCTCTTTGAACTGAAGAGTCTGTTTTTAAGATGACTTCATCTAGTGCCTTTCAGCATAGACTCGTCTCTTTCATTATGCCCTCTTGAAATCAGATATGGCTGCTCTCAGTTTGATTAAATTTGCTTTTTTGAAATTTATCATCCTTATTCTGCTGCTTTGCTTCCTTCCATCTGTTCATCCTTCCATCCTTCCATCTGAATGATAATTCATCTCTAGCTTTAGATTTTCAACCAGCTTCTTCCTACAACCAGTAACTCCCCCAGGGAACTGTCCACTCTCTTGAAGTATTTTCTGAAGATTTGGAAACTCCAATGCATTCTGAGAACATGATGAGCCATATTTTGCTTGTGCAATAGACAAGAAAAACAGTAGTAGAAACTGTTTTTCAAAGCTGTGTCTGTGCTGGGGTAAAATTAAAAAGTTTATATACTTGACAGTTTCCTCCACACCATTCAGTTTGTAGTCAAACTCCAATACATTTTCACTTTACTTTTTTAGCTTTTCTACCCCCAGGCACAATCATCAGCTCTGCCTCGCTCACTCTCTGGATTTCAGAATAACTATATATCTATGATTGAAATTCTTCTATCAATACTAGATAGAATAAGTATTTGTGTTCTTAAAATCTTGATCTACCAAATGCAGCTCCCTTTTTCAGCACTCGCTCTCTCTGCCCTTCCTCAGCAATGCATACTTCTCGGCATTTATCTTCCAGTCCTGTGAGATGTCACATTATATCTCTGTGAATCCAGGTGTCACAAGTGTGGTGGTTTACTAAAACTGAAACATGCCTTGGTGTGCTCCCCAGATTCCCAGTGTTTGCCTGGAGATGTGTTAGTGATGTGTTATCTTCCTTCACTTCTCTCCTGCTATGTTCCTTTTTCCCTATTTCCCACCTATTTTCAAGCTTTTTCCTAGATTAATACTTCTATTTCTCATTCATGTGAGGATTCTGTGAGCAGTTTCCCTTAAAGGTAGTCCAAGCCTTGGCCTTGCAGAATGATTTTCACCTGAAAGATCCCATTTCTGCCCAGCATTTCTCCTTCGTATCTCACTGTCTGGTGGCTAAGGAAGTCCAAACCCTCCAGTCAACACACACTGCACAGCCAAACATTCTCCTTCAGCTTGGGCCATTATAATCTTTGGGATCAAATTCAGAGCCTCTATTCTTAAACTCCACACGCTGAGTAGCCACCCAGTTATGTGGTTCCAGTAAATCTATCAAAGTTCCTCTCTCCTCCAACTTCCAGCTTCCCTCAACCTGGCTATTTCAAATGAGCTGCCTTCCCCGATCTTAGCACTGCCTGCTCAAGCCATTCCTGCAATATGCACATGTGCAGGTGCTGCCCAAGGGTCTCTTGCTACAGCTTTTGCTCCTACAGTCTCCTTGCCTGACCAGTGACCCTTGCTGCATGGATGTCAAAGCCAGTCGCTCCCACTTCTCCTCACTGTCAATCTCCTGGCTCCCAATTTCCCTCGCAGGGCCGCCACACTCCCCTTCCAGCAAGGCCTGCCAGTACTGGCTGGGTAAAACCTAATTCCTGAGGCTGAGCTCATTGCAGACCTATAGCCCCAGTCACCTGTGGCTGGTGGGAGAGCAGAGCTGGGGGCCCTCAGGCTTCTCCTGGGGAACAGGGAGAGGTCCCACACTGTGTGCACTCTCCCATAGGCTGCTGTCCGGTGCTCTCCAGCGACTGGCACTTACGTATCTTCTGCCCAAGGACTTTAAAGTGCATTGTAAAGTTTTTCTGAAACCGGGGGATACTAGGATGCAAACTGGTGACATAATTTATGCCACATGATCTGGTGAATTAAGAGCTGGATTATAAATAAAACTGGTGACCTTATTCTAGTCAGCAGCCTCCACTCGTGTGGAATCTTAGAACATCTGCAGAGGTCCACTAGGTCTCCTAACTCTCCTGCAGATTGCAAAATTTTATTAAACCTGTTTTATACTCCTGGCATGGTTATTTTGAGTGGTTTGTCATCAGTCATTCAGCCAAAAATTTCTATCACTTGTAAGCATTGTCAGACTAGACTCTGCTGCTTTCCAGGATTCAAGTTGTTGTTATCTCTTTTTTTATTGCTTGTTTTGCATTAGATGAGATATTTTAAAATATTGTTGCTGTGCCATTTCTTTGAGGTAATAGGCTTTAAAATTACCAACTTTGTTCATTAGCTGGTTCAGTGCCCTTGAAGGAATCCTGTCCATTTCTGCAGTCATATAAAAAGATGTATTTGTTCCATACAGAAAGTTTTGCAACCTTTTACTTCAAAGCCATCTACAAAAGACATTTTACTTCAGATTTTTATTTTTAATAATGGACTCTTTCCATTGATGAGCTTTTGGCACAGCCTGTTTTGAAACCTTGCTATTTGAAACGGCTTGCTGATGTTTTCTTAAATTACATCCTCTTGCAGGTCCATAAAAGCCTGAAGTTATTACAAATAAATAAACGGAGTTTCTCTACATGATGTAAACCAGCTTTGAATGAAGTCATTGAGTGGAAGTTTGAGTTGGATTGCTGCTGAAAAGCTGCTCAGACCCAGGGCAAAGTTCTGCTTTTCCTCTCTGTAATGCAGAAATGGGTGAGCAGCTGTTCTAAGTCAACTGAGTGGAGCAAACCCCTGTTGCTTAATGTCTTATTTTAATTTCCAGTGGGAAACCAAGTATCAGAAAGTCCATACCCTCCACTCCCTTCTCTTTCTCTCACTTTTTCTGAGTAGGATTCTCCTGAGTGAGCTGTGCAGTCAAGTGTTAGTGAGACAGATGAGATCTGAGAGATTTTCCTTCTTTCTTGTGCTAGGCATCCTGTCCAATCCAACAGTGTGGGGGCCTCATTCATTCCCAGGGGCTGCTCTTCACTGACCCATGCTTCCCTGGACTGGTTCACATCACTCGGTACCAGTGTGAGAGGAGTAGCCCACACACCACAGGGCTTCAGCCACCCGGGATGTGTGTCCCATCACTGCTTGAAATTCCCCTGCTTCCCTCCCATTGCCATTCCACTGAGGACCTGTGCACTTTCACAGGTTTCTACAATTATCCTGACTAACTCTTTGAGAGAAAATACTAGACCTTCTCTGTCCCTCTGCAAAAGTCCCAATGCAAATATTCATTGCCTCTGCAAAGTTCCAGTGGAGCTTTAGGAGCATTAGGAAAAAGGCAAAAAAATGTTGAATGTTTGTGGATTCAGGAAATGTTTTTAGTCTTAGTATAAAATACACATTTCCTTCACTAGTGTTTGAGTCAGGGTTCTTTATATTTAGAGTTTAGACCTTTCAGATTTACCACGGTTTTCACAAATACTACCAACACACTCAAACAAGTAACAGATTTCCACATTCAAACTAGCAAATAAAATAATCATAACTTGTCATTTGAAATTATCTCATTAGTTCTGCATATAACTAATCAATGGAACAAATAAATGCAGCCTTCAAATTTATTAGTCTATCTCATGATACAGTCTTGTATTTTTTTAGTATAACCTGTTCTCCCTTCCCCTGACAGAGGACCTGATTCTGATATTGTAATTGCATATTACCTTTTAAATGAACTTATGTAAAATGTCCTGTGAAAACACTGGGACAATTTATGGACTGAGGTACCACCTAAACTCATGACTAAAACAGCCTTCGCTGAAACCAAGTCACTGATCACAGAATCACAGAATGATTAAGGTTGGAAAGGACTTGTATAGATCATTTAGTCCAACACTCCTGAACAAGCAGGGACACCTACAGCACGTTGCCCAGGATCATGTTCCAGCGGGTTTTGCAAATCTCCAGAGAAGGAGACTCCACAACCTCTCTGGGCAGCCTGGTCCAGTGCTCTGGCACCCTCACAGTCAGAAAGCTCTGCCTCATGTTCAGATAGAACTTCCTGTGCTTCAGTTTGTGGCCGTTGCCTCTTGTCCTTTTGCTGGCCACCACTGGAAAGTCACTGGTTTCTAAACTGGTTCCCAGAGAGTTGAAAGCAGAACACCTACCCTGGTGCCCCCAAGGGCTAAGTTAATGTGCAGAGGCCAAGGCCCTCTGTCCACAGGCAGAGGCTGGAGCAGGTCAGAGGACAATGCTTTATTTCCATATCTTTCCTCTTCCTTTGAAAATTCTGGACCATCTATGGAGACCTTAAAAACAAAATACTTGTAGATTAAATCAAAATAATCTATACCTGAAAGTGCTGTTGCTGCACCCATGGGTGAATGTTGGGCATTTCAGCTGACCTCTGTCACTGCTCCATTCCTTGGAGGTGGACAGTGATAAGACATGAGGTCGGTTAAATGGCAGTACATTTTGGCAGATCAAATGTAGCCAGAGGGAGAGGACAACTCAGAGAGAAGGAGCACGTAAGGCCTCCAGTTACAGCTTCTGTGAAATGCTGTGGCAGCATGGAAATGTGGAAATAGTTCAATTCACAGACATTAGGGTATGGGAAAAAAGCTTGTTGAAGAACTGAAACTGTTCATAGAAAGCTGATACTTAAACAAATAATTCATTTAGCTACAAACCATTTTTCTGTCAATAAACAGTTTCAAAAAAATCCTGATCTTTACTAGTAGAGGCTGCAACCCATACTGAGTTTTTTTATTATCCCAAGTACCTCTGAACCAGTTAACGCTGCTGTTTTCCTCCACATAAGGTAGAGATTTGTTCATCTCATGGGATGCTCAGTCAGCCCTTGGCTCCCCACACTGACAGCCAAGTTATATTTTCAGCTCCACAAAACAGTGTTTATGTAAGAACCAGAGAAAAAAAGCACCTAGGAACAAAGAAAAATAATTTCATTTGTCTGTGCTATAGAAGTCCTCTGCAGCCCCAGTCACACTTGGGGCCCAGCACAGAATAAAATCATGGTTTCAGTCCGAAACTACTTGCAATCTAATCAGGACAAGATGTAACCCATTCATCTAAAAAAATAGCTCAGAAAGAGATCAAGAATGGGGGAAGCAGCCTCTTCCTCAAAGGAGCAGAAAGAAAGGAGAGGTTGTTATGAATTGCCCATTTCCAGCATTTAGGGCTTGAAAAACCTCACTGAATATCATGAAAACAAATTATTCTGAGTCTTGTATTAAATCTTGAGAGCTGGTAAAATTGGATATTACTTGACATTTTCATTATTTTATTTAACCTGGACATTTCTTGTTTGTGCCCTTATCTGAAAGATGAGTTAGCATGATTTGTAGAGTTGTATATATTCAGAGTCTCCTGTATACTGTGATTATCTACTCATGGAACTTGCTCCAGAAGCAAGGTTTTGGGAAGCTATCCTATTTTTTTTAAGAAAGCCTTGAAAACTTATATGGTGTGCACCTTCATGAGACATTCACTCCCTGAGCTTGTAAAACACAGTTCCATGAAGAAGCAGGGCAGAGGTATGAGCCTACATCAGAATGAGTGGCTTAATTTTAAAACCAGTGAAAATTATTCTTATTTCAGGTTATGGGCCTGTTTCAAAATCTTATCAACAATCTGTAATTTTGCAATATGTCAGTTCTCACTTTCTTTTTTAAGTAATTACCAAAGCTTCCAGATTCTGGAAAGAGCTACTGTATGGGTGGTACTATTCATTTTCTTGCTTAATTCACCAAAGCTTTTAATTTAAAAGAAGCAATGCAGAGTTTTAGTCTGGTCCTTTAACAATGGCAGGGAACACTTAGTATGAATACAATAGTACAGGAAATTGTCAGTCAGAATTATGGTCATCTCTTTTAGTGTCTCACAAAGGGGATGAAACTCTGCTCTAGAAATGTTCTATGATGTCCTGGTTTACTACTGACATGTTCAGTAGGATTACTTTTGGTTACTTTTTGGAAACAACCTGTCAAGGAAAAATGCTCTGCGGAAGCAAAAGGTGATGGTGATGCAGTCCGTGATACTCCTCTCTCTGAATCTATCATCTTCACTAGAAAACTAGATTATTGTAGTACTGAGACTTGTTCAAAAGAGTCCTGCTAAAATAACCTCTTTTTATTTATAGAAAAGTTGCAGAGTGCTTACCAGAGAAAAGGCAAAACAAAGTAAAAAATTATTGAGCATCACACAGTCAGTAATTGCTTATGCACAAAGAGGGGAGGAGAAAACCAAAAAATCAGAATATTTTGCAAGTTCTTTCATGAAGAACCACCTTGTAAGGAGTATGGTGAACTCCCCAGTGCTTTGCCTTAGTCTTGAAAATATGTAAATTAAGAAAGAAGAAAGTATTTACACAACTTTGCAGTTACTACAGGCATGTGCTCTGGTATTTTGCATTTATAGCTGTCCATAGTTAGATTACAGATCGGTCATTGTAAAGTACTGTTATCACTGAATTATAGCTCAGGCACTCTAGGCTGAGTGTGACGATCTCCAGCTCTAATGATTCCAGCATTATATCTAAAATTGAAGAGTTTTAAATACTCATAAAAACTACAGTTTAAATTGGTCCAATTCTTCAAAAACTATAAGCTTTCAAAAATAGGACTGACTTCAATAAGAAGGGATATTCGTGATAAACTGTGGGTTATGAAACACAAAGTACTTGTGACCATTTAACTACTTGGAACAGACTGTCCCCAAACTAGGATGTTAACTCAATTTCTCTGTTAAATCAATTAGAGCTTGCTTATATACATTTTTTCCAAATATTTATACATTATATGACATATTTCTTCACTTCCTGCCCTTATATAGTGCTGCTGCACTTTGTTAAAAAAGCTGCCACATTCCACCTCACTGTTGGCTGTATTTCAGAAGTAATTGAAGTAGTTATTGAAGTATACAAACAGTACTCAATCTGCAGAATTCATTTGCACAACTATTTCAAGATATAGCTTTATTCTAGTGGAAAAAAATACTGGCATAATGACTTCAAATGAATAAAAATGTGTGGACTGAGACACAGAACATATTAAAGTAAACTGAAATGGAGGCTGTATAGATTGTAAGCCATTGCTGTATGCTTTTGAGTAATTAATTAATATCACAGAATCGCAGAATAGTTGAGGTTGGAAAGTATAGAGAAACAGAAGGAAAGGCTGGCCAGGGATGAAAATAATGATCTGATTACATGATCTGATTACTTGGATTTTCTCAGACCAACCATTAGTTGTTAACAAGGAGCACCTGGTGAAGGTGAAGAGATGAAGGGATATAAGGATGCAACGGCAACTACAGGGAAAGAAAGGGAAGAAGAGAAAGAAACTGTGAGGCCTTCTGGATTGTTGTAAGGATCACCTGGGGGCTATCCTAGAGAAGCTGTAAGGCCTGCTTGGTTGTTGTCTGCTCTGTCTCCTTTCCCCCACGGGAAGGGACCTCTAGAGATCATCTAGTCTACCCACCCTGCTCCAGTAGGGACACCTAGAGCACATGGCACAGGGTAGCATTCAGGCAGGCTTGGAAGATCTCCAGAGAAGGAGACTCTGCAGCCTCTCTGGGCAGCCTGTGCCAGGGCTCTGTCACCCTCACAGGAAAGAAGTTATTCCTCATATGGAGGTGGAACTGCCTGTGGTTCAACTTATACCCGTTACCCCCTCGTCCTGTCACTGGCCACCAGGGGAAGAGTCTGGCCCCATCCTCTTTACATTCTCCCCTTGTGTTTTATTGTTGTTGTTTTTGTTTTTTTTCTTTTTTTCAAATAAGGAAGATTTCATTTTCAGCTCCTTACTTGGCTATAGACTTAACTTTAAGCCTTCTTGCCTCTTAATTTACACTTAATATCTTTGTTCTTTAGGATAATAGTATGATTCTGCTTTGGTAAGAATATAAAATGATAAAATATAGCTGCGGTGACTGCAGTGACTTTAGTGTGCTGTGAATTGGCAGTTCTCTAGCCTTATCTTTGTTTCCTTGTCAAACTCCAGTGATATGTTTCTCGAGCGGCTCACTAGGAACTTGTTAGTTTGCAATGCTAGCATTAAAAGGAATACAGCTCCTCCTATATGCTGCTGATATAAACTATATGAGTAAAACATGAGCTAGTGATTTAAAATGTTTTGAAAATTTGCAGTCAAGGACCATCTGAAGACCTTAGGCTACTACAGTCGTATTTTCTGTGGCAAAACAGTCTCTTTTCCTGTGTGCAATGCGCACAAACAGTGTGCAGTTTAATAGAATAACAGAGGATTTAAGCATTAAAGAAATGGTAAGCCCTGAACCATGTTTACTGGGTTCTCGTAATCAAATAGGAAATTTTTGGAAGGGTTTTATAATTTTTTTTCAGATATTAAGCCTACCCTCCTTTGTTGCAAACAGATTGAGACCTTTCCTTTAGCTTGTTCAGAAATCTTGCATACTTTTATGAAGAGGGGATTTTTTTTTTTCCATATGCTGACTGTAATTTATTTGTGGCTTGGAGGAGCAAAGAAGAGATGTAGAGCTCTCTCCAAAGTGAATAACCATTTTTTCTTCTCTGCAAAGGTTCCTGCAGATAAAGCTACTATCTTTAAAAATTGTATGTAGGCTGATGGGAGGCTCCAGTAAAGCACTAATGAGAAAGCATGTGAGGAATATGAGGAAACTTCTCTGCTGTATCACAAATAGTTTGTGTGCATTATAAATATGTGTAATGTAAACAGGACCCTTTTTACATGTGTTGCTGCAAGGAAACCAGGACTGTCATGAAAGGTGCTAGTTTAATGGGTCTGGCACATGACTAATAAAAAGGTTACAAGGTCACAGCCTTTTCAAAGGCTCAGAGCATGAGCTGGTGCTAGATGAGAGGTAGCCCTTGCACACAATGGTGTAAAACAGATTCTGCACCAGCTGCTCTGATTTATAGGCAGAGGGACAGCGCAAACAAGCCCCAAAATTGAGGGAATACAAAGCAAGCTTTAGGCTGCTCTGCCATCAGGTATTCTGCTCACTTCCCTTCTGGAGCTTCTGTCTCTTCCTTTAAACATTAAAGGCCCAGGCCTCTGGATCACCTCAGACTTCCCTTATTTAGAGATAGCAGTCTACTCTTAGCCACTGGCAAGTTATCAGTACACTGGTTTATCACATTTTTTATTGAATCCTCTAAAGACAATCAGGGAGATCAGTGTCTCTTTTATGCTGATAGTGGTACAGCCAAGAAAGCATTACTGAAATGTATTAATCCATACTCATCAGTCCCAAACGCTGGAGTCTGTCAGTATGAGCTGCCTATCAGTGGGCATTCAGAAAGGAGAGAGAGACCTGCAGTTTTCTAATGTGATACAAGGAAATATATACAGACAAACCCTATATAACAAGAAAAGGAAAACTTGCAAATCCTTCCTTGAAAAATTGTAGTCTTCACTCATTATGTGGATATCAGTGATATAAAGAAAAACACTCAGATCTCACAGACAAGAGCTCGTTGCCTTTTAACAAAACAGGGCCACACTGCATTCAGTTCAGGAAAAAAAAGCACTTGTTTTGTATCACTCAAATGCTGGTTACAGTAGAGGAGTGTCCTTCAGCACCTGGTCTGAGTGCTGAAGGTGCCCTGAGATGGGGTCACAGGCAGAACTTCTCACACTGCAGATTTCAAAGCAGAAGGGAGACAGACTTCAGACCTGAGAGTTACACTCCCTCTGTAAGAAGATAAAAGCAGCAGAGGAGAGTTGTAGTGCAACCACAGCATCCCAGTTAAACAGTATTTGAACACAATGTGTTTCTAGTTAGTTTAAGGAAGGATAAAGATGATTTAATAGCTGTCAATGAACATTTTTTTTTCTTCTCCTATAAATGATACTTGGATTCATTCAGATTAATGTAGCTTCCCCTCACATGAGACTCAATTCCATTTCCTAATTTTCCATCTTCATTATTTCCTAAAACATGAGTTGTTGAGCTAATGAATTAAAACACTCTGAGGTTTGGGCTCTGTGTGGATCTGTGCTCTTTTATTCCCATAATTCAATGTGACAAGTTTATTGTCCTAACAAACACTAGCACCTATTGTAGAACTATAATAAAAAAAGAAAGATTGCTTTAAGCAGCCTGTTTTCTCCAGAGAAGACCAAATGCTACCTATTATTTCCATCAAATACGTGTGCCTCCAGGCAATATGGGCTAGATTTGATTTTAAAGATCAGCTTCTGCAATGAGCTGGGCCGGACATTGTTCATTCCTCTTATTTGTTTTCAATTGATACTCACAAGGCTGAGCTCAGGAGCCTACCTGTGCAAGGCACATCGAACAGTGAGAGCACAACCACTGCCCCAAGGAGCCTGCAGCAGTTAAAGACAAGTGTGTGAAGGTAAGCCAGAGAAAAAGCGAAGCTCAGCGCTTTGCGGAAGATAGAGCCAAGCCCTGCCTGTGATAGATCAATGTTCAAAAAGCCAATGCACATGAGGGATTGGGTTCTACATAAGAGTTGAGTTAAATGTTTCTATGCAAAATCAGGCATATTCAGTACAAGGCTGCCACTCCAGATGAATGCTTGTCTGAAAAATCCTGCCTCTCACGCAGATCTCTTGGTAAGTAAATAAAATACAATTACTCCAAATTAAAATGTGAAACACTGTGTTTTCCAAGGCTCACAATGATCTTTATTTCACCCATAATGGTTGTTTGCAGTATAGTGACTAGAAACCTATTCAGTAGATGATAGACTTTGGCTTACTGATGGGATAACACCAGCATGGACCCCCCCTCTATAATCATTTCCCATCCTCACTTCCCCACTACCATACTCCCGCTGGACCCCATCTGACCTTAGCTGTGTGGTACTGTTTGCCATGTCTATGTGACGCTCCCCATCCCCCTTCTCGTCTAGTTTAAAGCCCTCCTAAACAGGTTGGCCAGCCTTTTGGCAAGGAGACGTGTGCCCCTCTTGCTCAGATGGTACCCATCAGTCCCCACTAGCTAGTGCTCGTAAAACAGAGTCCCATGGTCATAGAAACCAAAACCCTGTTGCCAAGCCCAGTGGTGCAGACAGCTGTTAATCTGCCCTATCCGCCTTCTCCTCCTTGAATCCATTCCCCTCGTTGTTAGGATCGAGAAGAACACTACCTGGGCTCCCATGCCTTTGACGGCCATCCCTAGGGCTTTGAAATCTTGCTTGATGTCCCTCAGTTTCCTCATGGTATCATTGGTGCCCACGTGAAATAATACCAGGAGATAATAGTCAGACTCCTGGACAAACCTTGGGAGCCTCTCTGTAACATCCCTTATTCGAGCCCCTGGCAAGCAGCAGACCTCTCTGGATAAGGAGTCAGGTCTACAGATCGCTGCCTCTGTGCCCTGCAGCAGGGAGTCACCCATGACGATCACCCGCCGCTTCTTCCGGGTGTTCCTTTTCTCCTTAGGGGGAGCAGCCTCGGGGCACGGGCCTGACTGCCTGTCTGTAGGCAGCCCCCTAGATGGGCCTTGGTTCACGACCTCCTCAACCTGATCCACAAGTTCCAGGGCCACGTACCTGTTGGACGTGGCCACTGGTGGGGGTGAGGTGGGCCGTGGAGGGGGTCTCCTGCCACCTCGAGTAGGGACCTGTTTCCATTGTTGATCACCCCTCGATGCTGTTAATTCTGCTCCCTCTGCCCTATGGCAAGAGGGTACTGGATTTACAGGCTGAATTGGGAGGTTCTTTGGGTGGCCTTCCTGGGAAGGCTGCAGAATGCAGCTCCACCAGTCTATTTCTCTTTCACATTCCCTGATGGCCCTCAGCCTTTCCACCTCCTCCTTGAGCTCCACCACCAGGCTGAGCAGGTCATCCACCTGCTCACACCTGAGGCAGACGGTGTTTTCACTACTCCCTGGTAGCACAGAGAAGCTCTGTGAGTGAAAAGACAGAGGTTTCACCCCAGATCTTCCACTGACTTAGGCTATGATTTCAGACAAATCACATCAGTTTGGGCTATGAAAAGTGAGGTAAATAGCACATATCTTTTCTCTGCAAAGTAGCTTGAGATCCCTTCATGGAAAACTGCATGAAAGAATAAGCTATCACTATAAGTGAATTGAGATGAAGTGATTCTCCCATCTATCAATTCCAAACATGATTAGATAAACCTGTGTATACCTATCTGTGCTGCATATTTTATAAACAAGGAGCCAATGTTCAGCTCTTACAAAACCACGGAGTTTCTTGTAAAAAAACATACTCCTTTTTATAATAAAGTAAATACATTTTAAAAACATATAGAAATAAGTACAGTAATATAAGTTTTCTTGTCTCCCACTTCTTCGGAAATCCCATCTTTCCTATATATGAAACAGTGATTTGCATAATCCCACAGTCTTGCTCAAATAAGTGCAGTGCTGCAGTACTAGCCTAGCAGAGTAACAACATGACTGTCATCATCTGCACTGTTCCCTTCCTCCTCTGCACCGTGCTCCCTTAGGCCACTGAAAGCACCCACATGGGGCCAAGTTGGATGGGAGAAGAGCTAGGGAAAATATAATGCAGTTCTGACCCCTTCAAATCACTGCTGATCTGCAGGCGAAAGAGACTAACAGTGCTGCTGAAGTCAGCAATGGAGAGTTTGAACTCCCACTTTTTGCCTCTGTCACAGCAGAAAGCAGTGCAGGGCTTCTTGAGAGCATTATGGCTTGTAGCCAGGCTGAGCTGCCGAGAGAAGGATGGGGCAGGCAGGAGGACTGTGCCTGAGCAGAAAACTGTATTTACACCTGGTGCATAGCTCTCCCATTCTGTGTTATGTCCTGGGCTAAATGGAAAGGATGCACAGCTCTTCATTTGGCTTACAAATAGACAGCGGACAGATGTGGATAGGAGCAGGCACTGAACAAAGACAATAAAAATGACCCCAATTTTCCTTTTTTTTTTTGTTCCTATTTTATGGAGTGTCTTTTATGAAAGAGGGCAAGAGCATATTACATTATTGCTCTTCCAATATTGTGCCTAATAGCACCATGGTGTCTGGAATGACCACTGCACGATTCTCTCATCATTCCTGACACTGCCTCCTCAGATTTCACTGTTCCAGCTCTCCTG
>VWPW01003921.1:0-14301 GCA_013389825.1 Crypturellus undulatus | reverse complement strand
TTGTTTCGCTTTCTATTTGTACATTTTAAATAATTTTTACGTTAAAAGGTTCCCCTTTTGCTCCGACTACAGTTATAGAGTCTTTGCTTAATTGACATCCAGGGGGTAATTGTTGGACCGTCGATCTTTCTGCCCCGTGTCGACTAAAAATTCTATTTCTTGTTGGTGGGGACCTAATGCTAACTTTACTCGGGGCTCCTGTGGTTCTCGTTCTCCCTGGACTCTTTCCTTCCCTCGGGGACGAAATCCCTCCGGTCTGGGTCCCCTCTGTCCTTCCCTAAGAGCAGCTATTAATATTTTAGCCTGTTTTTTTTCTGATTCTCCTCCTCTTGCCTAACATACACTTTCTGCGCTTCTCTCAACAATTCGTCTAATCCCTTCTCTTGCCAATCTTCAACCTTTTCCAGTTTCTTTCGAATATCTATCCATGACTTGGCTACGAACTGCGTTTTTAATAATGCTTGACCTACCGGGGAATCCGGGTCTAATCCCGAATATAGCTGCAGGCTTTTTCGTAACCTTTCCAACCATTCTGTAGGGGTTTCATCTTTTCTTTGATATTCATTAAAGGCTTTGTTTATATTTTGCCCTCTTGGAACTGCCTCTCATCCCTTGTATTATCATATACCTAAGATCACTCATGTGTACTTAGTCTGCTGGATTCTGGTTGTTCCAATCGGGTTTCTGGAGTGGCTATTTTATATCAGCTCCTGGACCCTGCTGACGTCTCTGATCCCAATTTTGCATGCCTGCTCTCCTTATCATTTCCCTTTCCTCTGCTGTAAAGAGGATTCGGAGGATCGAGTTTATCTCCTCCCAGGTGTAAATGTTGGGTCCAAGGAACTGGTCAAGCCTCTCAGACTCCTAAAGGATCTGCTAAGAGACTGCCCATTTCTTTCTTAAAATCTCTTGCATCTCCCGAATTTAACGGTACTGAAATAAACTCTACCCCTTGGGGTTGTTGAGGCATTGGCATTTTGCGCAGAGGTAATAACTGGGCTTCCCCATCGCTGTTACTTTCTCCCTGCCTTTCCCGAGTCTGACTTCTAGTCAGGACTCCCCTTTTTTCATTCAGAACGCTTGGCTGTGGGAGATTATTATCCTCTGGGGTAGGTGCATAAGGTGGAGGATATTCGAGGGGATCCCATGATTCTTTTTTTGATGTCTTTTCCTCCTTATTCAAAGAAAAGATATAAGCCCTCGTTGGAGTAGGTATTCATAGAAGGGCATATTCAATTTCTTCCTGACAATGGGGCTGTTTCTGGTTCACATATAAATTTAGAGTCTGACATATCCAATCCTCGAATGACCCAAAAATGGGCCATTTTAAATGGTCGGGACGTTTTTCTCTTCCACCCCAAACTTCCATACAGTAATGGACCATCTTTTCTTTTGATTTTTCCCTAAAAGAGGGCCAATCATCCCAATGTTTAATCATTAATCCTAGGGGGCTGTCAAGGGGTATTTCAGGCAACTTCTCTTCCCTATCTTTGGGAGAGCCTTTCTGGGGACCCTCCCTTGGGGCTTTACTCTGCCCCATTCTTCCCAGGGTGCCTCCTTTCTGCCTGAAGGTCTCTCTTGGGGCCTTCCACAATTTTCGCTTACCTCCGTTAGCGTCCGAGTCCCTCGCGGGAGATCGGAACCGCACCGTAAAGGAGGTTCACCCTCACTTCGTCAGAAACCTGACATCTCATTCATAGGCACACCCGAGGTAGTATATTCCCAACCCAGGAGATAGTATACTCACGATCGGTCTCTTCGGTGTCTTTCAGAGAACCTCTCGGGGGTCCTTCACACGATCAGTGTATTTTGGAGAGTCACTACGGGGACCCTCCTTTGGACAGCCCCTCTACGAGGTCTTTGGGGCCGTCCGCTCCTGGGTATTTGCGCACAAAAATTACAGGAATGTTATTACTTGGCTGCAAACCTTATTACTGCAATCTTTAGTCGAGATCTCTATAGTTCCTTGCTTGCTACTTACTACAATTTTCAGTTCGTAGATTAGACCGAATCAGGACCTAGACTCCCAGCTCCGGGGCCGTCCAATAATAAGAGGACGGGGCACCTCCCCTTTGGGCCAGAGTAGTCCCCGAGACAGGTCTAATCACGTTGGAGTCACCAAATTGTTATAAACGGATAAACGGACAAATCCTCTGAGCCAATCGATTTGCCAGTATGCTTTATTGTAAATAGCAAGCAAGCAGCGCTGGGCGGCCGGGGAGTCTCCGCTCCACCAACGGTGCGCAATTTGCAATCTGCGAGAGCCCCTTTTATTCCCCCTCAGTTCCTCATTTCGTTGTCTTGCTGAGTCATTCGCCAGCCTCCTTTCTGCACATGTCCTTCCTTGTTGCTAGGGGGTCTTCCAAGCCCTCTGGTGGTCTTCTTGGGGTCTTCCAGGCCCTCTGGTGGTCTTCTTGGTTGAACGCTCCTCTTCTTCCTCGGTAAACTTTTCACCTTTCTGCTAGCGAGCATGCGCCCTTCAAACTTCTTTTTTTTTTGACCGTTTTGCAAACGGTTTGTGGTAGAGCCTGTGGTCTCTGCCGCCACCTCGCCGGCCATTTTTGGCAAAATAACCATCGAAATCGCAACAGATGATAGCACCAGCTCATCACAAGCTCCCTGTCCTCCTGTCCTTTTTTTATTCAAGGCTCACATTCTTGCTTACATTAGCAATTATTTTGCAATGTTTTGTCTCCTTTTTGTTAATGGGTTACATTTTTGCTTAGCACTATTTTAGTGGTTATTTTTTGCAACATTCCGTCCTTCTCTGTTCACGGATTACACTCTCGCTTACCACATACCTAATAAAGGAACAGAAGGACAATTTAGAAACTTCTCCTAAAATCTTGAAACAGCAAAGAAAAAACTTAGGTGAAGAAGAGCTGCAAAAGGTTCTTGCGTGGGCTTCTAAAGACGGGCCTTCGGCGAATAGTAAGAGTGTTTTTAATCTGGAGAGATGGGACCAAATTGGGATCCGACTGTGGGATAGTGCCACACGCAGTGATAAGGCTGCTGCTAACCTGTTGCCACAATGGCAAGTTGTATTTGAAACGTTGAAATCCCATAGCTGAGCAGAACGCTCAAGTTTGTGTATTCACAAATAAGGGAATACCCCCCACGGTCTGGCTGAAGAGCAGGACAAAGGGAGGGGGGAGACTGAGCAGAGCCATGAGTTGAGCGGGACAAAAGAGCATCTGCCAAGAGTTGGGGGCCTTTACAAATAAGGGAAATAGGGGAATTCTTTTGAAATTGGTATAAGAAACTAAGATGTCGTGGACACAACTTCTACCATTAGCTTTAGCAAGAATAAGAGCAAAACCAAGGGGAGACGTTCAGCTGTCCCCCTTTGAAATAATGTTTGGGATTCCCTATCCTGCTAACACCCAACCTGGCAGGGATGTGGAGATAAGTGATAGATTTAAAGCAATATGTGGCCAGAATATTTTTTCTTGTGAAGTCCCTCCGACAGGAAGCCCAGGTCGCACAGACCCTCCCCTTGGATTTTGCAGTCCATTATATCCAACCAGGGGATTGGGTCTTGGACAAAGAATGGAAAGAAGCACCACTGCTAGCAAAGTGGCATGAACCTGTGATAAACAGGTTGTAATTCGCAAAACAAACAAAGTGATAAGGATACGCTAAGCTTCTATCAGCTGTTGCAGAAACAAGGAACAAGGCCAAACCACAAAGAATTATATAAACCAGGAGGCGCATGCCCTGAGAGGGGTGAAAAGGCCAGCGAGGAAGAGCAGCAACCTTCATCAAGACGACCACCAGAAGGCCTCAGAGACTCCCTAGCAACAAGGAGAGAGCATGCGCAGAAACACTGTAACGCGTCAGAACTAGGAATCGAAACAGGGGAAACACCCTGCAAATATATATTGAGCATAAATAATACTGGTATCGCACAATGGTGGCCTGTTAGTCCCCAGGGATATTGGTCTAATAACTGTACTCAAAACCGAACTGTATGTTACCACAATAGAACAGATGCCAATCCACATGAAGAAATCTCAGACTTAAAACCATATTGGGAGAAACCAGGGAAAAATGACTCCCAGTGGAAGTCCCCTGATGGGGTATTCTGGATTTGTGGGAAACGAGCTTATATAGCATTGCCATCAGACTGGAAGGGAGTCTGTACAATTGAGATTATCCAACCCGCCTTCTTTCTACTCCCACAAGAAAAAGGAAATAAAATTCTGGATCAAGCTCTGTATGAAACCATAAAGCAAACAAAAAGGGAAATAGAGATAGGAGGATACCAAAGGTGGAGTAACGACGAATGGCCTGCCAAATGTATAATTACTTATTATGATCCGGCGACTTGGGCCCAAGATGGGAGCTATGATTATTGAACACCTATATACATGTTAAATCGAATAATTAGGTTACAAGCAGTAGTTGAAATAGTTTCAAACCAAACTGCGGAAGCTTTAAAATTAGTTGCCAGACAATTATCAGACACATCTTCTATCAGCTGTTGCCAGGTTGTAATTCGCAAGTGATAAGGATACCCTAAGCTTCTATCAGCTGTTGCAGAAACAAGGAACAAGGTCAAACCACAAAGAATTATATAAATCAGGAGGCGCATGCGCAAAGCCCCTGAGAGGGGTGAAGAGGCGAACTAGGAATCAAAACTGGGAGGAGACTTTTGGGCAACAGTGTATAAAAGGCTCTCTCAAGGGCTACAAAGCGTGTGCCCTTGGAGCAGAGACTCCCCGTCCGCCCAGCGCTGCTTGCTTGCTATTTACAATAAAGCATACTGATGAATTGATTGGCTCCGAGAATTTGTCAGTTTATAACAGACCTTATCAGGTATTACTAACCACGGAAACATCAATCAAGACAGCTAAGCACAAATGGCCTCATCACACCAGAGTTAAGATTTCCAAGACTCCAGAAATCTGGACTTCCCAGTTGAAGGAAGAGGATGGAAAGCCCCGGCTGACTCTTTGTAGATCTGTACCGCTGGCTGGGAGTGGGTCTGGAGAATAAATGCTGGGTTGCTGAGTCTGTGGTAGTCCATGAGGAAATAAGACTACCCCTGGGTACTAGACCTATTGAACGCAGGTGGTTAGTTAATAACCTATCCATAGTCCACTATGCTTCTAAAGATGGGTGTAGAGGTTTGTAAAAACAAATATTGTCCAAAAAAAGAAAAAAAAAAAAAAAGGGATTGAACGGAATGCTCAAGTTTGTGTATTCACAAATAAGGGGATCCCCCCACAGTCTGGCTAAAGAGCAGGACATAGAGAAGGGGGAGACTGAGCAGAGCCATGCGTTGAGCGGGACAAAAGAGCATCTGCCAAGAGTTGGGGGCCTTTACAAATAAGGGAATTCCCCCACATTCTTCAGCAAGGAGGACAAAGGAGTCAGGTGACCTTAGGTGAGAACAGGCAGAGGAAGGGAGGGAGTTTGGTATAGGCAGGCCAGGAAGGCTGCAACTTCTGAGCCCCTTGGCCAATAGGGAAAAGGAGAGGGCGTCCCTTGTCAGGAAAATAGGATAAAAGGGGGGCTGCATCCTCCAGCAATTTGAGAGACTTCCACAGGGATATGCCCAGTGGAGTTTCCCTTTATTCAAATAAAGTTTTAGGTCTCCTCTGTCTCCTTTTTGGACATTCAGTTCTTGACAGCAAGATTTTCTGCACATAGTGGGGTGCAGTCAAACATAAGTGATGGGGTCGGGGCCCCTGCCAGCCCCTCCGCACCTCCATTAACTCAATCATTTCCTGAGGAGAATCAGAAAAGAAAACCCACTGCAAAAGCCTTCGCGGTACTGCCACCTGATGGCCAGGATGATGATCCTTTTGACCCGGGCCCTATTGATCCTAAAAAGGAGTCAGACCTATATCCCCCCAATCCTCATGATAAATGGGCTTAAGTAAAATGAAGAGCAAAACAAGCATGGAATGTGGGCATGCTGAAAATCTTCCCCGTTATCTGTGTACCAGACCAGAATGCGCATTGGGAAGGTTTGTCATATAATCTTATTAAGGACGTACAACACACTGTGACAGATCATGGCCTTGGGGCTCCATATACCATCCAACTTATACAATCTCTTCGTGATACTTCAATTTTTAGTCCCCATGATTTTAAAACTTTATTTTGCCTCATCATGACTGATATGCAATATACGATGTGGGAGTCAAAAATGAGGCAGCTTGCTCAAGCACAGGGGGAGGAAAACCAGCGGCTGTGGAAAAGAAGTGCTTTATGGGTTGTTACTGTGGATGTGCTAATAGGGGAGGGTGACCACAGTGCTACAACAGCACAAGCAGGAATTCCCCCTGAGGGTCTGCAGCAAGTTAAGGCACTTGCTCTCCGCGTCCTTAAGGCTGTCCGAGAGGCTGGTAAACAAGAACAGCCATTTGTGAATATCAGACAAGATGCAAATGAGCCATACATGAAGTTTTTGGATCAGCTTAATGAGGCTCTGGAGAAGCAAACTGATAATGAACAAGCATGAAGCTACATTTTTAAGCAATTAGCAATTGAGCATGCTAACTCTGATTGCCAGAGAGTTTTGCGGCCACTAAAGGATCCTACTATTGATGACATGCTGAAAGTGTGTATTAATGTCAGTACCGAACAGTATGAGTATTCACTGATGGCTGAAACATTTGCAACACTGTCTATGAAAAAGCCATGTTTTGCTTGTGGCCAAATTGGGCATATCTGTAAATACTGTCCAAAAACGTAAGGAAACAAAGGAGGAGCACCTGGAATACGTCCGCACTGTCACAAAGGATGACACTATGCTAATCAGCGTCGATCAAAATTTGATAAGGAAGGTCGACTATTGGCCCCTTCCATGAAATAAACTGCTTCAATTACACAAATTAGTAGATGAACAATTGCAAGCTGGACATATAGTTCCTACTACAAGCCCCTGGAATACACCATTTTTATAATTCAAAAGAAAAATAATTCCTGGAGACTGTTACATGACCTCAGAAAAATTAACAAGGTCATCAAAAATACAGGAGCCTTACATCCCAGACTCCCTTCTTCAGCAATGTTACCTCAAACATGGACTTTGATAGTAATTGATTTGAAAGACTGTTTCTTTACCATTCCACTTGCACCACAGGATGCACCTCAGTTTGCATTTTCTGTACCTTCCATCAATGCTAATGGAACCGCATAGCAGATACCATTGAAGAGTTCTGCCACAAGGTATGAAAAATAGTCCTACATTATGTCAACAATTTGTGGCAGCAGTCAAACCCAGTACGCAAGTATTTCGATAACATCCTTATCTATTACTATATGGATGATATTGATTGCTGCAGAGCAAAAGGAAACTGCATAAAAGGCTCTGCATCAGATTACACGAGCAGCATCGGTTGCAGGACTAAAAATTGCAGAGGATAAAGTGCAGGAAACTCCACCTTAGTGATACTTAGGATGGAGAATTTCTGATCATCAAATTCGACCACAATTATTGACCCTAAAGACAGACATAAAGACTTTGAATGATCTTCAAAAGCTTTTGGGAACTATTACCTGGATCCATCCCCCCTTAGGGATTTCCACAGAAGAATTACATCCTCTATTTCAGCTTTTAGAGGGAGACACGAGTTTGACATCCTCGAGGAAGCTTAACCCTCCCATGCGAGCTGTGCTTGACAAAGTTGTGGACAAATTAAACACTCAGAGTGTTCACAGACAAAAGCAGAATTATCCTGTCAGTCTTTGTTTTTTATTCTAGCTTCCAACCCTATGGCCTATTAGCACAATGGATGTCACGGGACGCATGTCCATTAATAATCTTAGAATGGGTGTTTCTGCCTCATAATTTTGGCAAAACTGTCACCACCGCTACTGATATGATTACGATGGTTATTCAAAAAGGAAGAGAGTATTTGATGTTTCTAGATGGCACAGAGCCTGATATTATTTATTTACTACTTAATACAAAACAACCTTTTTGACTCACCAGTCTTTTGTTTTTCAGTGTGCCTTGGCAGATTATCCAGGACAAATAAGTATCCGCTTTCCAGGACATAAAATCATACAGTCTTTTAACTCACCCTCTCTACTACCTGTTTCCCATTTGAGCCTTACACCAATACCGGATGCTCTTTACAGTACTTGCTGACGGCTCAGGTAGGACAGGTCATACAGTTGTAGTCTGGAAAAATGAAGGGCACTGGGAGAGCGACATACATGTCGTCACAGGCTCACTGCAAATAGTGGAATTATCAGCGGTCGTCTGCGTCTTTACGCAATGGCCCTCTGCAGTTAACATTATAACAGACTGCCTAGGTTGCAGGGTTAATCTCTAGGTTAGAACGCTCCTTTTTAAAAGAGGTTTCAGACTAGACCCTCTTTTTTGCTCTTCTCTGGAAGCTTAGATGGCCATTAAACAGAAGAATTTATATTTGTCATTATCTAGTCCAGGAAATCCTTTTGTAACCTGTCTAGTAGGACAGCCTGTTGATGATTGGCATATTTTGTTTATTGTTAGCATGTCTGCTTTGTTTCTTGTTATGTATTTAACAATTGATTGATCATTTAACTAAGTCATAGCTGTTCAACTAAAAACAAAGAAAGAAGGGCAAGATGTGGAGACTCATTCAAAGACAATAGTACCTTCTTAGCAGATAGTTAAGCCCAAGGATGTCAGCAGATGGGGGACAGGGCCGAAGGAGAACTGCAGAACACCTCCCCTCACCCCGTGCAGAAACAAAGTCAGGACAACCGCACAGGTGGCAAAATGCTGATTGGCTGTAAGCTTTGTTACATTTGTTTTAAGTATAAAAAGAAGTTGGTTTGAGAATAAAGTTGTCTCACTCTATCCCAGATTGAGCCTGTTCCTTTGCAAGGTGCAACAGTAAGAGCAATATTGTTACAGCTGTCTAAGAGAGGCACAGAAGATAGCATTTGTATGTAGAATAAACAGCCTTTACTAACCCAATTAACATATTTGAGGTGGGAGGAAGTAACTAGGCAAGTTATCCACAAACATGACTACAGCCATTGATTATCACAGAGAAAAAGCTCAATGAAGCGCTTATTCGAAAAAATGTTAAGAACAAAGAGAAAAAAAAATGTGAATAATACAAAAGCTTTGCACAAAGATGTGAAAAAGCAGGTCAAGTTTAGAGTCTGTTAACCATGACTGTGTCTCTTCTGAATAATCACATAGACAAAAACTTTCCTGAAACACTAGAAATGTAATTTATTACAGTAACTTTACAAAGTATAATATATTTTGAATAAATGTCATTTTAAGGAACAAATGGCTAAGTCTTTAAAAGTATTATTGAACTATAACCATCATGTTAGGTCAGATTTTACTTGAGACCCATATAAAACCTGACTGGGAAAAACTGATGCAGCAATATATCCTTAAAAAGCACATGAACATTCAGATCTAAACTTCCCTTTAGCTAGGAGGACACATTTTTTTTTCCCCACTGCACTTGCCTTATTCCAGTAAGAAATTAGGTCTATCCCTTAGAGTTTCTCTGGGGCTGCTGAATCCAGGCCAGTTTAATCAATGCAGAAAGGACCATGTCCAATTCCTTCCATACCTGAATAAATGAACTAAGGCAACAGTAAGCACAAAGACTGCAAAAAGCTTTACAAGCTCTCTGTAAAACATGCATTAAAATTAAAAATATTCAAAACATAGAAGGAAGCAACATCTTTCTAATGATTTCCTAAGTAAATACAATTCAGTTGAAAGTAACTTCTGCTAGGGTTTAGAAGATCTGTAGAAGGTTAAAAAAACCTGCAATACATCAGAAAGGCACAAAACAAATAAGGATGGAAGAAAAAAAATAGATAAAGAAATCTAGAACAAAAATAATGAAATCCAATGCCAAAGAGTCACAAAAGAGTGTTTTAAAAGCCTTCTAATTTTAAGGAACTGCATTTCAAAATATACAGAATTTATTTGAACAGAATCTTCCTTGTAGCCATGTTCTTTAAAGATTCTTGCTCTAATGAAACCTATGAGTCACATCTAGGGAGCCTTTTTAATGTAATCCCAGCAGTTAATAACTTTAGCATAGGTAAATAGAGATGCATAAATGTAAACAGCAACATACCTTCCTGCTAGCTGTTTAGTCTTACACTGCTGCTCTACTGGTATTATTAACACGCACATAAAATATACAGGAAAAAAACCCTATGAACTTTAAAAAAATCCTAAATGAATACCTTTAAGAATAAAATGCCAAATTAAATAAAGGTAATAATGACAACTAGAAAACAAGAACGAGACACAGTCTGAGCAAGAACACAGACAGAAAGCTAAACTCAGTTTCGGATGACCCTTAGGCAGAAGGGTTAGCGTTTCTGGCATAACTGCTCTTTTAAGCACTACTTCCCATGAAACTGCATAATGTGCATTAATAATTTTCAGGAAAAAAAAAAGATAATGCCAGTAATATTTAATATCTGCATATACTCTTTTGTCTAGGAATACAATCTGTTAAAACACAGCATGTCCTCATTCCTTCAAACCACGAAAAGGTCACACTACTCCACACCACGAAGAGGAATAGTTCTTTCGCTATAAGCACTACAGAACTAATGCAAAATTATCTCTAGCTTGGATCTCACATCCTTGTTATTAAAAAGGTTAATTGGGAAATAGACGCATTATACAAGGAGGATTAGAAAGCCAACTTCACAGCTGAGGACCATGGGTGGTTAGTCCAGTTAATACACCCAAGAAGAGATTTAGAAGGGGTTTGCATAAAACACATGCGCACAACAGCTGATACAGTAAAACATTAAGCTTATAATAGATGAAGCATTAAGTATAATCTCTCTACATACCCTCAAAATGCAATTGTGTTGCTATATCTCACTTAATTTGAGGAAATCAGAAAAAAATATTTAAGAAAAGCACAGCTGACATTATAAAAATCTCTGACAGAAGACTAGAATATCAACCCTGCAAGTAATGTGAGGAAAGCATGTGAGGAAATACCTGACATTAAAAGGCCCTCCAATTTACTCTGTAAAACAGAAAGCCAAGAGCTAACATAAACTTTCAGAAATATTACTGCTCTATTGTTTTTGTTTTACTCCAACTTAGCAACCAGCTACCAGGTGCATGAATGCATACAGGAATGAGCGACATAAAATTCTACTGCCTCCTTTGCGCAAAAAGTCAAGAGATCACAATGATTCCTTATATTTCAATAATTTAGTAAAATACTATTTGATAATGGAATTTAGTTTCTAAGAAAATCTTCGCCAAATAAGATTAGAATTTAAGATACGAAGTCAAACCTATACCGCATTATCTCCTGGAAAAGCTGGTCACAGTGTAAAACAACCTGAAGGACTAGTACACTAAACATTTTGGGGTCAGATAATTATTACGCTGTGGAGGGGGGGGCACACGAAGGAGATAGTTGAAGAAAGAAGAGAACAAAAGTATCTCCTAAAGCATGCAAACCATCTGCAGAACTTAACAAGATACTGAGGAGTAAACTGAACTTAAAAACACAGTGCAATTAAGGCGAGGGAGAATATTAAATCACGGACTTGCAAGTTTGCAATGAAACTGTTTATCTCAGGAATCAAAAATTAAAGAGGAAAGTTAAAAAAAAAAATGATATTTAACGAGTGATGCAGAGATTAGAAGTATGTGGGAGCAAATAAAGAGATGAAATACATACCCTAAAGGTAGGTAACAAACCTAAACAAATCAAAATACTAATAAGTTGCAGAAAGCTCCATTTCTCATGCTAGACCGAAACAAAACAAAGAAAGCAAACAGCACCAAACCAGCATGGCTAGCGAGGTTTATGCACTAGCCCTGCTAATTACCACAACATTTGGCTCACAAGCACTAATCGACTGAAAATCGAAACACCACCTGCCTCTCTGGAGGGAGGGCCACGGCAGCCGCAGGCAGCAGGAGACCCCACACTACGGAGCCCAGCACAGACACGGGCTTTCCGACTTCGGGCACTACCTGCTTCACTCTCCGGCACCGGCGCACGGGACCCCGCACAGAGCACAGCCAGGGCCTCCTTCCACCCCCACCAGAGCGCCCCAGCCGCCACCACCTCCCCCGGCCTCTTCCAGGAAGGCTTCACCCAGGGCCCCTCAGCACAGGAGCCACCCTCCGGTCCCACCTGCGAGGAGCGCGACTACTGTCGCCGCCGGTTCCCCCCATTCCACCCCCAGCCGCCGCCTCACGCAGCGCCGCTCCCAGCTGTGCAGGCAGCGCGCATGCGCGCTGCGGAGCACGCCGAGAGGCGCAACCCCGCCCCCAGGAGGAAGGGAGGAGAGCCAGCCGCGGCCGCTGCGCTAGAGACGCGCGCTTAACTGAATGAATAAATAAATAAATAAAACTACGTTTTATTACAAGCTTTAGAAGCCGCGCCGGCACCCCGGACTTATGTATGATTAAACAGCTGCGTTCCTTACTGCCCTATCCCCTTTTAACCTGGCCATACGGTGTAAGTCGGGAGTTAAGCATGCTGTTTGTCCCCAAAGGCTCCCACCTCCGGGGACTCGAGCCGCCGTCCCGCCACTCCCGAAACCCCCCTGGGGCTGCGGTTTGCGACAGGCCCCTGCGAAGGTACCTGCGCGGGGCCTTCACCTCCGCGCGGCAGCCAGTAGTGCCTCGATATCCTGGATCACTTTGTAAGCCTTCTCCAACGCCTCTGAAGACGCGCTCCTCACCACCCTCCCCGGCCCCTGCATCCCCACAGGCGGCATGCGGCAGCAGCCTGGCTGCAGCAGGCCTGCCCCGCAGGGCTGGGCTGTGCTCCAGTAAAACGGGTGGGCTTGTTAAGGAAAAAAAAAAAAAAAAACACACAAGGTTTTCCACATAATAATGATAAAACTTCTCGCGTATATTGGTAAGCATCATTCTGAGCACCATTAGCAACTCACGCTCCAGAGCACAGTCATTACATAAAACTACAAACTGAAAGTGCTGATTACTTAAAATGTCCATTACCTACTTCTAGAAAATGTATTTAAATAAACTTTAATGCATCCCAAAGTGTACTTAAAATAAATATGAAGGTAATAATATATAATAAATAAGATGCCACATTCCACAGTTTAACAGCACTGCACTTTCATACTACTGAAATTAAGTGATGGTTTTACGCATATGAAGCACTGCATACTTTTTTGGCAGCTCCTTGAACAGCACTGCAAAACTGAGGTAGCTGATAAATAGAAAGGCAGTTTACTGCAAGAACATGTCAAAACGCAATTTAATTATCTCTCAATTAAAGATTAGTGGATGACTGTCAGTAAAACATAAGTTTATATATGAGTTTATATAAGGAACCACCATTAGTAGTCACTCCCATCTTTACTATCCCTCTCTACTGAGAACTAACTCCTGGCAGCTATAAAATGCTGTAACATCATCATTTACTCTCCTTGTTAGACTAATATTTTTTTCCTGTAGCTACAAGTAGCATCACAAAATCTGCTATTCAGATGTAACATGTAAGAAAAAAAGGGAAGAGGCGGGCTATATATTTTGCTATTGATTTTGTTGACAGTGGTCTTGCACAGAAATGGATTAAGACACATGAGAAAACAAAAATAAAAATGGATAAATTAGAAAACAATGGTGTATTTTAAGTACATTAAGGTACATTTTAAGAGGGTAAGGCATTAGAAGAAGTTGTGATGATGACTGTGTCTTTGATGATCTAGAAGTGAGGCTTTGAATATGCAGATGAACAAAAAGCACTAATTTGCACAGCTTTCAAAAGGATACAGTTAATTCTGTATTTTTTCAAGCTCAGCATCAGCAGATCTGTATAAAAGATCATTATTAATCAAGTATGAATTATCTGTAGGAACATATCTACATATCTAGGGGACGGAGGCCTTCCCATGGGAAGTGGCTGCAGGGAGCTGAGCTTAAAGAAGATAGCGGATACTCCCTGAGGTAAAGGAATGTGAACAGTAGTCCTTGAACAGCAGGCATGAGAAAGTCGGGCGAGACAGAGCCTTGATTAAGCTTGTCAGTAAGAAAGAAGGACTGGTGCACAGACCTATGGTGTGAATACACGCCGTTATCCACGACCAACTGAATGCAGTAGAAATGCACGGATAGTAGCCTGTGACCAATCGTACCTGTACACGTGTAGAGAGCTTGCTTCTGCTTGTGTATATAAGTACGCTATTTGGGCTAAATAAACGGATCAGGATCAGGATCTAATTCACATGGAGTCTGCGTCTGTGATCCCCTCCCGATTCCTTGGGCCGGCAAGAAGTTTCCAACATATATCAAATGTAATTTTGAACTTCAGAATTTATTTTTGTATAGTTTTGCAGAACTATAGC
>VWPW01003920.1:0-30108 GCA_013389825.1 Crypturellus undulatus | reverse complement strand
ATCAGGGGCACAACCACAAATCCAAACCGCCCCCCCGCTCCTGGCCTCTCAGTGGAACCTGTCATAGAGGCATTTGACTTTGATGACTTTTCGCACCTTGTACTACTGGCTTCCTTTTCTTATTTTGAAAGGGACAAAATGTCCCATTCCTCCTCCTCTTCACTGTCGCTAGAAGCAGGAGGTACAGTGTGGGTAGGAGCAGCGGCTCCTAATAATTCTTCCCCCCTCCTTCAGATTCCTGTTTCCATTTTTCTCTGCTTCCTTTTGTTACATAGATTTCTCTAGGTGTTGCCCTTAACCATACTGACCCACATTCTTTCTCAATGGGACCCTTCTCAGTATTGCTGAGATACAGGCACAAAACCTGACAGGGACTAGGGTCATCATCCAACCCTAGAGTGGATAACCTAAATCCCCCTGGTAATGTGTGTTCTGGCCTAGCGGTCCTTTCTGTCGGACCTAGTTCTTTCTGTTGGACTTAGCGTTACCCAGCGGTCCTTTCTGTCAGAGCTAGTAGTCCTTTCCGTCAGACTACTTGAGGACCACCCCCCAGTCCTACCTGCAGATCCCCCTGATCCACTTCTCATCTGTCTCCGGACAGTCTCGGGAACCCAATCAGTCCTCTGGTGCTGGCTGCTGTCAAAGAAGTCAATCATCAAAAGCTTTGGTGAGGCGCACCGTTGACCCCAATTGCCATCTGCCATTCCTGGAAGGTGGAAGGATCCCGGACGAGTCCCCAGTTGTGTGGAAAATCTCACTGTCAAGAAGTGAATGTCCAAAAAGGAGACAGAGGAGTACTAAAACTTTATTCGAATAAAGGGAGAGTCCACCAGGCATATCCCTGTGAGGTCTCTCAAATTGCTGGAGGATGCAGCCCCCCTTTTATCCTAATTTCCCGAGGAGGGACGCCCTCTCCTTTTCCCCACTGGCCAAGGTACTCAGAAGTTACAGCCTTCCCAGTCCGCCTACACCAAACTCCTGCCTCCCTCCATCTGTTCTCACCTGAGGTCACCTGACTCCTTTGTCCCCCTTGCTGAAGAATGTGGGGGAATTCCCTTATTTGTAAAGGCTCCCAACTCTTGGCATCTGCTCTTTTGTCCCACTCACTCATGGCTCTGCTCAGTCTCCCCCCTCCCTTTTTCCTGCTCTTCAGACAGACTGTGAGGGAATCCCCTTATTGGTGAATACACAAACTTGTGTATTCTGCTCAATAAGCACCTTCATTGTGACATAAAACACAGGAGGAAACTCTCTTCAAGCAAGCTAGCATGCTCTTTGATCAAGGAAAAGTGAGTAGGAGGAGAGACCGTGTTGCATCGGTGTCAACATTCCACATAAATGGAAGGCGTTACAGCAGACAGTGCTCAGAAAAGACTTCCAGTGACGATTAAAGGTTAGGAAAGGCACCTTGCGGAGCCTTCCTGGGCCTGTGGCCACCCCCACTGAGCATGGACTTGGTCATGATGCGTCTGCACAGATTGACCTCCAGTGACTGGACGGCCTCAAGGCTAGAAGTGAAGCTGAGCAGTCCTGAGGCAGCAGAGAAAGCGCTTCTGGCCTTCCAGCAGCGTGGCTGCCACCTTTGCACCAACGTGCAGCAGGTTACGGGGTGCCCTAGTTCCTTCCTTGCTAGATTTGGGGGATTATTTGGGGATATGTCAACAGACCCCTTGGTGCAGGGATGAGCCAAGGAGGTCCCCGCGGTACCTGCAGAGCAGCTCGCTGCCGCCTCCGCAGCCCCTGCTTCTCTTGTTTGTTACTGTTTTCTGCGTGTGTTTTGCTGTTTTCTCTGACATTTTGCCCGGAGGCCAGGCAGACACAACGGAGTGCCCCACATTGCTGCCCAGGAAGGCGCTGCGGTCTTGTGGGTGCCTCTGCGCTGACAGGGACGAGGTGCTCCCGGGACAGAGCCACGACCCCTGGCAGCGGCAGCAGCGGTGGCAACTGCTCCTGCTCCCTCTGTCCCGCCCATCCTGGCGCAGCCCAGTTGCCTGTGGCCCTTTCCGGTGCCCTCCCCCGCCACTGCTGCCACATCCTCCGCTGACGTCAGCCCGCGCCGCCATATTGGAGGCAAAGCGCTGCCGCCAGCTCAGCCGCCTGAGGGGGGAGGACACCGACCCCGCGCTTCCTCCTCCTTCTCCTCCTCCTACTCCTCCTGCTGCTGCTCTGCCGCAGCTGCAAGGCCCTCTCTCCATGCCTCCCCGCGGGCTGCCGCAGCCCCAGCGCCGATAGGGCAGAGGCACGAGCGGCCCCGTCACTTCTCCTTCCTCTTTTCATCCTCCTCTTCCTCCTTCCGCCCACACTGCTGCCCTGCCGCCAGCCATGACTTCCCTGACCCAACGCAGCTCGGGCCTGGTGCAGCGCCGCACCGAGGCCTCCCGCAGCGCCGCTGCCACCGACAAGGAACGGGGCACCGGCAGCGGCCCGGAGGACGAGGGGCGCCGGGATGAGCCGGGCGACAACAAGAAGGGCAACTCCAAGGAAACACGGCTCACGCTCATGGAGGAGGTGTTGCTGCTGGGCCTCAAGGACCGCGAGGTATGGGGGCACTGTGGGGCTCATGGCTCAGGGGGCACCAGCCGCAGTGGGGACACAGTGAGGAGGTGCTAGAGATATTGGGGGCAGTGATGGTGGGAGGACAGCCAAGGAGGTGCTGAATGTGGTGGGGACACTGGGAGAGGGGACCCCAAAAGGTGCTGGAGGTGGTGAGGACACTGGTGAGAGGGTGCCAGAGTAGGTGTTAGAGATACCCAAGAAGGTGCTAGTGGTGGTGGGGACGTTAGGGAGAGGGGGTCCCAGAAGGTGCTGGATGTGGTGGGGACACTGGTGGTGATAGGATCACTGGAGAGAGGTGCTGGACGAGACGGTGGAGGTGGTGGGGACACAGGAAGAGATGGTGGAGGTGGAGGGGACATTAGGGAGATGGTGCCTGAGGAGACCCTGGAGGTAGTGGGGACACTGGTGGTGGTGGGGGCACTGGGTAGAGGGTACCTGAAAGGACACAGTTTTGTTGAGTGCTTCTAGAGAGCGTTTATGGGTTCGGGGGAGCTCTTGGGCATTACCAATATGGAAGGGATATGTGAGGTCAAGGTAGGACGCTGCTTGGTCAGGAAGGTTGTTGTCACGGCATTGGGTTGGGACAGAGGCATTGCTGGGGATGGGGACAGTGATGCTGCTGCAGGCAGGGATACGTGTAAGAGCAGGCCTAAGATTTGGGGGAGTGGGAAGGACATTGGGATTTCGGGGGAGAGGGAATGCTGAGAATTTGAATTGCCTATCAGCTGTGGGGTTTGCAGAGGGGGTCAATGTTTGTAGCATTTCAAGGAAGGGAACTTTGTTTTTTGGGGAAGACAGGTCCCTAGAGAGGAGGCCGAGGGCCTCCACACAGGAGTGGAGATTTGGGCAGACCAGTAATAATTTTACTCCTCCTGCAACTCACTTGTGGTTCCTATGTGGGAGACTAGACCACTTCTATGTGTTTAGTCAGACACAACTATCCTGTATTTATAGGATTCTCAAATGCTTTTGGATGCTTAGCTGCATTGAAGTCTTCAGTAAGATTCTCTGTCTTCCAGTCTAGCACATGTGAAAAATATATTTGAACCTCTTTTAAAATGTTTGAGATATATTTGACAAAAAAGGGACTTGAACAATACAAAGTGGATTAAATATGGAAATAGTATTGTTGCATAATTTTAATTTATAGCTTAATTGTTTGTCACAGACCTGTGAATAGCATTCATTGAGGGAGGTGTATTGCTGCCTGTGTGCTGGATCTTTGTTTCCCTTGGAAGAGGTAATCGTCTGAAGAAGCAGGCACACTGCAGGAAGCCAGGCCTGTCAGAGGAAACTGCTCAGTTTGATATGGTGCATGGTGAAGTAGATATCTATTTTAGCCATGAGTTCTAATTTGGATTTATGTAAGGGACCTGCTCCATTTTTTATTTAATCAACCCTAATGAAGGCAATTTGTTGATTTGGGTGGAAAAGAAGTATTTTAAAACTCTGCATGTTCAGGAGTGCAGTGTAATGGGAAATAAAGCTGCTAAGTTGCATGTTCTCTGACAGTGCATTGCATCTAAAATAAGTTTACTGGTTAATAATGAATAGATTGAGGAATGGTTTTTCTGTTTGGCATTCTGTTAATAATATGTATAGGTCTACCTATATCTATCTTACTGCCAAAATAACATTTTATTTCTCTTTCAGACAGTTTTTAGACCATAGTCTTGTAATCCCATTTTTACAGATAGACCTTGGCATGACATCCTAATAAAGTGAACAGATACTTAATGCTGTGTGCTTCCACCTGTTGAATGTGAAGATAAATTCTAAGGCTTATACTTATGCACATTCCTTTTTGTGCTCAGCTGAGTAGTTGCACTACAGTAAGTTAGGCATGGCAAGACAGATATCTGTCAGGATTGCTTGCCCTGAGGAAGATGGGATAGACTGGATGATCTTTCATCTTCTCCTCCCTTGATCTTTCATCTTCTCCTCCCTTCTCCCCAAGATTGTGTGCTAAACTGGCTGAATTTGTGGGCATTAGACTGTAAAGATTTCAAGTTAGCGAGTGTTCTGTCCCCCAAAAAACACTGTATTAGAGCATGATTGTTCCTAGTATGGTAAAAAGTTTAATTATTAAAAGGAGGAATAAACAAATCCTGCTTTGCCCTGGTGTGCATCACTCGTGCCCATCATCCAGTTTTATCAAGTGTAACAATGCCTTGTACTAAAGATAATCTTAGTTTTCTTTGTACGGAAAAAATAACTAAATGAGTACAGTTGTTCAGCTATTCATGACTCTTCTGCAGATCTTGCAGTGGAGAGACCAGACAGAAAGAATGATAATGCTATCCCCAAGATAGGGGTCTTCGGCACACCGATGATAGCATGCATATTTTCTGAGGTTTCTTAGACAAGAATTATTAGGGTTTGCATTTTGTTTATGTGTCTACCTGTGCCCCTCTCTTTTACACTAATTAAATCTCTTTGTCTTCAGGCTTTCTTTTCTTTTCTTTTCTTTTCTTTTCTTTTCTTTTCTTTTCTTTTCTTTTCTTTTCTTTTCTTTTCTTTTCTTTTCTTTTCTTTTCTTTTCTTTTCTTTTCTTTTTTTTAAAAAAAAAACCCTGAAACTAAAACTACAAATTCATTTTAAAATATGTTCTCTACTGTTATAATGATAAGCAAGCAAAATAAATTGCAGTAATTTCTATAAAGTTTTTGCCTCCAATAGATTTGATTTTCCCTCACATTTATGTGAGATTTATTTACTAATAACAACAAGCAGAGAAAAAACAATGTGTGCAAATTATAATTGTGAAACAATAAATTGTAAGGAAGAAACAGGTATATGAGCTATGAACTCAATGTTGACTAGTTTTCCATTATGGGCATACTTACACTCCCTTGAAAAATAAGTATTAAGTAGATATCCGTCTTTTGAATATATACATTATCTTACTCTGAAGTCTTTTAAAACCTTCTGACAAATTCACATCTTTTTAATGTGCAAGGCTGATTGATAGATTAGTTACGTATTTCCATTAATAATATCTTGATGTGCTCACAGAAGAGTAAAGATGAACTGTAGTTCACAGAATCACAGGATGGTTAAGGTTGGAAGGGAATTCTAAAGATCATCTAGTCCAACACCTCCTGTTCCAGCAGGGACACCTAGAGTACGTGGCACAGGGTGGCATCCAGGTGGGTTTGGAAGATCTCCAGAGAAGGAGACTTCACAGCCTCTCTGGGCAGCCTGTGCCAGGGCTCTGTCACCTTCACAGGAAATAAGTGCTCTAGGTGACCCTGGGTGTACAGGGGGGTTGGACTAGATGACCTCTAGAGGTCCCTTCCAACCTTAGGCATTCTATGATTCTATGATTCTATGTGCTGCTTACAGCTGCTTTACCTGTGCTGGATATGTAAATGTGGCTTCTGCTTTAGGCTGCAGTTGCAGCCATTGTCTAAAACTGTAAACTGATAATTAGTACATCTTAAGAAACAGAAGAAACTTTTCCTTAATTATGAGAACAGTGTGACATAGATGGATTTTTTTTTTTTTTATCTCATAGTGAAAATTTCTTGGTGTGGCATTTTTTTGACATAACTTCAAATTCTTGTAAATTTTTTGCACCTGCCTAAGTGAAACAGTTGATAGACCTGTTCTGAAAGGAATACACCAAAAAGCAACTGTTGATGAAGGAGAGGAATAGGAGGAACCCTATCTAGTATGTGCATGTCTTGTTTAAAAAACAAAAAAATCTTTATTCTGGAAATCCATCCTCGTTAGTGATGTGTTAAGTGATGCAAATCCCTCAAAATGAAAACTTTTACTGCTCCCCAGTTAGAAATAACACATTGCTCTATGTTTTAGGTTATGGCAGCTATAAAAGACAATGAGAGGCTGATAATCTTGTATTTGGGCACAGGTACAGTGTTCTCTTAGGCCCGGAGGAGGGAACTGTAGATTTAATGCTGCCTATTGCGGTCAAAAATCAATTAAACTTTGACCTATTATTTAGTCAGCCAATATTAGACCTGCTTCGTCTGCATTACAAAGATATACTAGATTCATTACTATTTTTAAGATGAGACATGTAATCATTTGCAAGTTTCTGTTGTAAGCTTCTGGTGTTTAAACTTGTGTCTAAGCATGATAGGAGCTACTTTTCTGACCCTGACGTATTTACTGCTTTAGGCAGATGTGTTTCTTCAGTGAAGTATCTAATATGGAGGATTTGAGCACCAGTCTATTTTTTTTTCTTTTTTACAAATATATGTCAGACTTTATGCTCAAGAGCTGGTAACATAGGAGTTTATTTGCTGATTACAGGTAAACTGGACATGCCATGCACAGGGGATAGCTCCACCTATCGTGCACATCCTAAGGTGCGCTTGCTAAAACTTTTATTTCTCTATTATCTACATATGCATTAAGCTCTTTCCTCAAAAAATTGCATTCTGGTAATTGTGACACACCAGGAACAGTATGGTTATGTGTGACACACACATTTAGAAGCTCTGCTACTTCCCATTCTCCTGCATGTTCAGCCACCCACTCAAGGAAAGGAGCTTCGAGTGGGTATCGAGTGGAATTCTGTTGGTGCCCAAAAACAGTTCTGTCATCTCCTTTCTTCCATAACGTTGGATCCTGCACTACATCACTTCCTCTCTGCCTGCATTTGTTCTCTTTATCCAGATAATAGGTTGTGTTTGCTCTTCTTATGGCTCCTGTTATGTTATCCAATTTTAGGAGATCTATCATTCTTATTGGTATTATATATTATATATATATACTTATTGGATCCCCCACAAGGCAGGGGATCTGCTGCTGAGTGAGGTATAGGGAGGCAGGCTGTAACACTTGAAAGCCTGTTCATTCTTCCAAATCCTTTCACTATACTCATTACCATATTATTCTCCCAATTTCTGGTTTCTGCTGTTTCTACTCCTCTCTTTTGTCTAGGTAAGGGAGAGGAAGCCCTTGGAAGATGGCCAGAGAGATATGTGGAATGAGCATAATGCAGGGGATCTCCTGTATCATTCTGAATCCAATATATGTATTTAGTGCAAGTAGCTTCAATTCTTGGCTGCCTCACCTTAACAGAGATGCAACACTGCTTTGGAGATTGATGCTGGGCCATACACCACAAGCCTCCTCTCTCTCTAACGTGAATTTCTAAATGATAATGATACTTATTTATTCCTCCATTAAAAGAAAGATTCTCCCATCCTGTACGGCAGCAGAATTCCAGCTCTGATTCCTCCAACCACCATATCTCAAACCCACTTTGTGCTCCCTTAAAGTCTTTACTTATTATGATTATAGTAGCATGATTCCCACTGCTCACATTTTTCCACACTGTTGTTGTATGGTTGGATTTAAATTTAACAGTCCCTTCAATCCAATTCTGTCCTTCCCTCATCCCCCATAATATAGTCAATATTGTTAAACCTTAAACCTAACAATATGGCAGTTCCCTTTTCTGGAGATCTCATAGCTTCCCTAGATTTTCAGTTTTTAGCCCTTTGCAATATCACACGCAAGGGGTCCTCAGTACGTCCGCACCGGTATCCTGGGGCCGCTTTTATCCTTGTGTAATGAACCCACGGTTCAATACACTCTACCTTTACTGCAGTATGGGCTGTCAAGAGTACTTGGAAAGGTCCTTTCCACTTTTCCTTCAGTGGTTCTGAGCTCCAGGCTTTCACGTAGATGAAATCTCCTGGTTGATAGGGATGCACAGGAGTATCGAGAACGAGGGGTCCTGTCAGGACGATGTGCCACCGAAGAGTTGCCAAAGTCTTTCCTAAAGAGATTAAGTACAACTGCAAGTCTGTCATACCCTTTACATGCATTTCTCCAGGGAGTTCTGGTGCCTGATAAAGCTTCCCATATAGTAATTCATATGGACTAATTTTATTTTTTGCATTAGGTTGGATCCTGATTCTCAAGATGGCTAATGGTAAAGCCTGTGGCCACTCCAATGAAGTTTCCTGACATATTTTACTAATTTGTAGTTTAAGAGTTTGATTCATGCTCTCCACCTTCCCACTTGACTGAGGTCTCCAAGGAGTATGTAGATCCCATTTAATTCTGAGAACCTTCCCAAGGTGTTGTACTGTATCAGCCACAAAATGAGGGCCTCAGAGGATATCCCTATTGGAACACCAAACCTGGGTATGATTTCTTTCAATAACACCTTGATTACCTCTCGTGCCTTGTTGGTGTGACAAGGAAAGGCTTCTGGCCATCCTGAAAAGGTGTCAATTATCACCAGGAGATACCTGTAACCACTTTTTCTTGGCAGCTCTGAGAAATCGATTTGCCAGTAGTCCCCAGGGGAATTACCCTGTTTGATAATTCCTGGGGGAGGCCTCTTTCTATTCATTGGGTTATTTCTGAGGCATAGGGGGCACTTTGCAGTAACAGATTTTACAATTCCTGTCATTCCCACACTGACAACTGAATTTACTAAACTAGAAATCACAACCTCTCTTCCCCAATGAGTTTCTTTGTGTTTCCTTTCTACAATTTCACTCATTATTGGCTGAGGGACAATAATTTGTTTTGTTTGGGTCACTAACCAGCCTTCATTAGTCACTGTTGCATTTAGCGTAGCTACTAATTTCTTATCCGCCTCACTATATTTAGGCCTCACCTCTGGGAGCTCAATCCTTTTTACCGGTACTAGAGCCAGGATGCCTTGTTCAGTGACCTCCTTTACAGCTTTATCAGCCAACCTGTTTCCCACGTGTACTGCCATCCGGCCCAATTGATGTGTTTTACATTATGGCCACCTCTCTTGATCATCTTATGTCCTTTAGAAGCTGAAGGATTTCTTCCTTATACTTGATGGGTGATCCTTGAGAAGATAACAGCCCTCTCTCTTTCCAGATGGCTTCGTGAGTGTGGACCACTCCGAACGCATATTAGGAATCAGTACATATATTTACCTTTTGGTCTTCGGCTATCCTGAGAGCCTGTCTCACTGCCACCAACTCTGCCTTTTGTGCTGATGTATTGGCAGGGGCGGACTCTGCCCTTAACACCTGGGTAGTGGTAACTACTGCGTATTCAGCAATCCATCTCCCAGCTCGTACAAGACTGCTGCCATCTGTGAACAACTCCAAATCAGGATTAGTTAATGGCTCATCTCTTAGATCCTGTCTGCTTGAATACACATTTTAATAGGACAACCTGATATTTCAGCATGTGGTTAGGAGGCAACCAATGTCTTCCTTTTTGTTCCAGAACAGATATTACCATATGTGGCACATAGACTGATCTTCTGTCCAATCACCAGCTTTCTAGCTTCCTGAATCAAAAGGACAGTTGCAGCTACTGCCTGCAAACATCCTGGCCATCCTTTACTCACATTGTCCAGCTGTTTGGAGAAGTATCCCACGGCCCTCCTCCATGCCCCCAATTTCTGCGTGTACAAACAACTCAAAGGGCTTTGATAAATCAGGTAGTCCAAGAGCTGGTGCCGACATCAAGGCCCTTTTCAAGTTTTTGAAAGCTGTTTGGCATTCAGGGGTCCACAATAAGTGGTTCTCTTTTGACCCCTTCAAGGTTTCATAAAGGGGTCTTACCATCAGTCCATAGTTAACAATCCACAGTCTACACCAGCCAACCATACCCAGGAACACTCTCAACTCTTGTGCAGTTCTTGGTTCTGGAGTTTGGCAGATTGCCTCTTTCCTGTCGTTTCCCAGTCTCCGTTGTCCTCGTGAGATCTTGAGACTTGAATAAATCACCATCTCCTTTCCTATCTGAGCTTTACTTCTCTATGCACGGTATCCTCCTTGTCCCAAGAAATTTAACAGGCTTATGGTCATTTGTAGACATTTTTCCCGAGTTTCAACTGCTAACAAAATGTCATCTACATACTGCAATATTGTTCCTTCTGGGTTTTCCTTTTCCCACAATTCCAGCTCCTTTGCCAACTGATTGCCAAATATTGTTGGGCTATTCTTAAACCCTTGAGGCAGCACTGTCCAAGTGAGTTGCATCTTACGTCTAGTAGTGGGGCTCTCCCACTCGAAAGCCAATATTGTCTGACTATTTCTGTCAAGGAGTATGCAGAAGGAGGCATCCTTTAGAGCAAGCACAGCAACCCATGCATGGTTCTCCTTTAAATTTACTAGTAAGGTATACGGGTTAGCCACTACTTGTGGGACTTCTCTTCTGGGGTTTCTCATAACAAGGTGACAGTGAGCTGGTAATGTGCCCCTGTGGCCAGGAGGCCCATGGAATTGTTGGCAGCATTAGAACAAGTCATCAGCAGGTTGAGGAAGCTGATCTTCCCCTCTGCTGAGCCCAGGTGGGGCCACATCTGAAAGTGCTGCGTCCAGTGCTGGGCTTCCCAGTACAAGGGAGACATGGAGCTACTGGAGAGAGTCCAGCAGAGGCTACTAAGGTGATGAAGGGATGGAGCATCTGTCCTATGAGGAAAGGCTGAGAGAACTGGACCTGTTCAGCCAGGAGGGGAGAAAGCTAAGGGAGTATCTTATCAATGTGTATAAATAGTTGAAGGAAGGATATAAAAAGGATGGCATCAGACTTTCCAGTAGTGCCCCATGGCAGGTCAAGAGGCAATGGGCACCCACTGAGACAGCTCTGTCTGAACATGAGGGGAAAATCTTCTTTATAGTGAAGGAGACTAAGCACTAAAAGAGGTTGCCTGGAGATTTCATGGAGCCTCTATCCTTGGAGATGCTCAAAAAATGTCTGGGCAAGGTCCTGGCCAGTCTGCCCTAGGTGATCCTTCTTGAGCAGGGGGTTGGACTAGACCATTAACCATGGGCCTTAATCATCCTATGAAACTATAGAGAATAAAGATTGGACCCCGGGGGAAGGTGACTTTGCAAGAACTGCACAAGTTTGATCTGAATGTACAGATCATGCCTAATCGTGCTGAAAGTCACATTTCTAAATTAGCATTTTGATACCTAAATGAACAATTAGACTCCTAAGAGTTTTTTTGTTCAGGACTCTCTTAAGTGTTCAGCACTGTGCATGTATTAGTTGCCTTCACTTTAGTAAAGTTGCACTTTTTAAAATATTTTCAATTTTAGCAAAGAGGTGTGCCTATATAATGCATGCCTGTGCACATGCTTTTCTTTTTTTTCTTTGCTTTTTGCCGCGCGCTCGTATCACATCCGTTGCGCGCGGCTGCTGCGTGATCGTATCCTTCTGTTTCACGCGAGCGAGAATCTGAGACTCAAGACTACTAATTGCACTGCGCTCGGAGTTCACTCACTTGTTCGTTGCGGCGGTGAATCTGCCAGCTGCTGTTCTCTCTAAGTCTCAAGGTTGCCGGCTGCTGTTCTCCTCCAAGTTGTTCAAGTCTGGAAACCCGCCGAGCTGCTGTTCTCCTGAGCCGCGCTGTTATCTTGAGTCTCAGGGTCAACCCGTCGGCCAAGGGGGAGGGTGCGGGGAAGAAATGCGGCTGACTCAATTTGAGTAATAAAGCAAGACTTCATTTATTTTACTGCGCATAAGCATTATATACCTTTACAAATGCTGCTAAAGCCACACGTTCTTACACTATTGGTTAACTATTTGTAAGCTACTTATACCCTACTAAACCATTGGTTAACTATTTATGTCCCCCTACTTATTCTCTGTATCACACCTGGTGTTTGCACAGTCTCAGCATTGTTTTCCCACCTAATCTTGGACTGTGCCGCAGTTTCTCATGAGACTGCTTCCCCACCTAATTTTGGATCATGCTGCAGTTTCTCATGAGACTGCTTCTCTCCCTAATCTTGGAGTGTGCTGCAGTTTCTCACGGGACAGAAGCCCCGCGGGCCTAACTTGTGCTAAGAGCCTGCGTTACTTATGCTAAGGGCCTAAAATCCAAGGCCTTGGTTGTTCACACAGAATCCATGTCCCCGATCCTTGCACCATTCTGCAACAGCTTTTCTGTGCTTTTTTCTTTGCCTTTTTCCTTTGCTTTTTTTCTTTGTTTTTTTTTTTTCCCCTTTGTTTTTTTTTTTTCTTTGTGCCTTTTTTCTGTGTTTTTTCTTTGTTCTTTTTAGGGCAGTAGAAGAGGGAAGGAAATGATAAATAAGCAAAGGAGAAAAGACAAGTTATTACTGAAGAGTTATTTGAAAGAGCATAACCCTGAATGTTATATTTTCATCTGAGTATTGTACTGCCATGGGGGATAAAATTTTAAGGTAACTATACCTGCAGTTATTAGACTTTTGGATGACTGTATGGAGTTTGAATATTTCTTAGAAAGTAGCAGAGATTCTCTAGGTCATTAAAACAGCTAAGAAAAAGCTAAGACGGATCCAGACCAGTCAGCTCCACGGTGATCCGTGGGAGGGTTATGGAGCAGCTAATCGTGTATACCATTTCCAAGGACATGAAGGACAAGGAGGTGATCAGGAGTAGTTGGCATGAATTCACAAAGGGGAAATTGGGTAACCAACCTGGTAGTCGTCTGTGATGAGAGGAGAGCAGTGGATGTTGTCTGCCTTGACTCCAGGAAGGCTTTTGACACTGTCTCCCATAACATCCTCATAGGGAAGCAGATGGTGGGGTGATTGAGAGCGCTCAGAGGGTTGTGATCAGCAGCATGAAGTGCAGTTGGAAGCCTGTAGCTAGCAGCATCCCCAGGGCTCTATCCTGGGTCCTGTATTGTTCAAGTTATTCATCGGTGACTTGGACGAGGGACAGAGTGCACCCTCAGCAAGTTTGTGGTACCAGTAGCAGAACAAGAGGCAATGGGCACAAGATGAACTGCAGGAAAGTCTGTCTGAACTTCTTGCCTGTGATGGAGACTGAACAGTTTGCTCTAGGTGGTCCCTCTTGAGCTGGGGTGGGGTGGACTAGAGGATCTCCAGAGGCCCCTTTTTGAATTCTTTAATTATTCCAGTAAAAGAATTTCCTGCACTCTGAAGATGTACTTGAAGTCTGAAGGTTCAAAAAGCAAATTATTACATTTGTTGGACAAATATTTTATAAATATGTTCGATAGTAAATTAAGTATAAGTTGCATTGATCATGTTGATTTCCCATCCTTATGATAGCCCAGTGCTCCCCAGTCTGCCAATACTCTCCAATAAAAATCAAAATTCCTTAATTAACTTAAAAACAGTGTTTTTGTCATCAGCATGCATAGCACTCTAGTTGTGAATTTATTGGCAGCAAATTCTTCTATTGGGGTTGTGATGCAAGAGTAAGGAAACAGCCTTCCATCACTGCGAAAGTGGTGACAGATCAAAGTCCCTGTTACAGTCATTGTGCGTGTGCACAATGATGTACACTGTTATTTCCCTCCCCTCCCCAACTCTCCTCCTGAAGATACAGAAATTCTTATTTAAGACAGGTACTCCTTGACTAAAAAACTGAGAGTTCTGTTGCAATTGTGATCAACTCTGTTATGAAGTACAGCTCCCCAGAGCCCCTGTTTCAAGATAAATTTTTCCTGTCTGTCTTTGCTGGAGGTTTTGAATAGGTGACAGATGATGAGTTTGGATTATTATGTTCTGTCTGTGCTTTGTGCTAGCAAATAATAGGCTAGTAGCCATCTCTGAAAGAACTTGCTATTTCTTCAGAGAATCAGAAAGAGATGTGGCCATTGTCCCATCAGATTTAAATAATATAACTTCAAATTTATGATGATCAGGGTAATCATTACTGAGGTCCAAAATAGGGAACTCAAGAGGATGGTGAACATAGGCCATGATACTGTGCATGTTTTGTCCTTTGTGTCTTTTGAGTGGACTGGGCTATCTATACTGAAACCATTCACAAGCCAAATAACATATGAATTTTGAGCTTTTTCTTTCCTATTCTCTTCATGCCAAAGACTAACTGAATAGTTCTTGCCCTAACTATTCAGATTGTGTTTTTTGAAATCAGTTTGCCAAAAGTGAAGTGTGGGCTGTCACTGACAGGCTGCTCTTGCTTTTTCCCGTGTCCTGGACACGTTGCTTCCCTTCCTCATGCTACCACCGCCACTCTTTCAGCAGCTCAGTGAATGAGATGAGGGGACTGGCCATTAGCTTCTGGCCACACTGCTTGAATCCAGCTGTGGGCTCAAGAAATGTGGCTGCGATGAGCAGTAAGGAGCAGGAAAAATTGGTACCTCTTCAGCAGCAACTCGCACTTTGCTGGGCTGCGTTTGCAGGGTTAGCCCTCAACTGACTGGAAATGAAGACACAGGAGGATTCACCTTCTCAAGTTATCTGATTTTGTGAAAGGTTAAAATGAAATGCTGTGAAGAACTGACATTGATTTGAAAGGTCAATAGAATTGAAATGGCTCTCTTGAAGGAAGAGTAATTGAAACTGAGGAAAAAGGTTAATGCTACCATGCTGTTGAAGGTAGTGGTTTAAAAGAGATGCTTGTGCTGGGGAAGCAATTAAACCCTGGGATGTCATGGTGTCCTCAGTGTTTTTTCCTGCCTTTTTTTTTTCCCCCTAGTGTTTCTATTTGACACTTTAAGTGCCTCTAATTAAAAAATATCTGAATTAATGAACATACAAAACTTGAGTATTTATCTTGGTCTTGAGGTAACTGTTGAAGATGAGCATTTGGGTATTCTTGCTTCATGATATATCCTCCCATAGGAATGCCATGCAACATACAAGTCAGCCCCCAACAACATCTGTAGCAGCAATCATCTACTCCATTTGCTTAGCCCAGCCCTACAAATAACCAAAACTGACTTTCAAAGTTCCCCCAGGCTCCACATTCATTTTAGTCAGGCCATCTTAGGCAATACAGCAGGGGACAACTATTTCTCTGTCTTTTAAGAGTAGAACTAAACCTTTGTAGTTTTTATTTGTCCAAAACTGTGGCCCGTGTATAGACTGTGAGATCTCCAACTTTTTTTTTTCTTCACCCCCTTCATCCTCTCTAATGCTGCTGTGTAAATTTTGGCAAGGGTAGTGAAGTCAACCTAGAGCTTATAGACCTTGGTGACTTCCCCTGATGCCAGCAGGCATGTCAGGTTCTCCAGGATGTTTGCCCTCAGTAATTGTTGAGAGCATACCATAAAAATATGGTTCTGTCACACATCAGAAGGAACAGAAAGAAAGAAAGAAACCATTGTTTAGGAAGGCTAGATATTTGTTTTATGTCAAAACATAAGTTTAGTCTTGGTGCTTTTACATTGTCACCATTGACACAGTATTTGAACACTGCCCATGTAAAAGTAATGGCAGGGTCCCCAGCAGAGTAATGGAAAACAGGCTTCCTTAAATTCAGAATTTACTGTTTGTGGAAATGAAAGCTTTCCTTAACCTAGGTTGTGCCTTTTAGCTGAGGAATCCTGAAGTCAAGCTGCCACGAAGACATGGAGCCCTTGTCAGATGTAGTGCCCTGGAGCCAAGACTTGCAAACTCCTCAGGTGCTCTAGTGGCTGGTTATCTTAGCTTTCTGCTGCCTTCCCAGTTCACCAGCTTCCCTTTTGATGAGGCTACCTTGGTTAAAAGGAGTTAAAATTTTTCTTCTGTCTCTCTCTAAATGAAATTTCAGAAATTGCATTCTTTGGTAAATTTTCAAGTCTGTCTTTTTTTTGTTATAAAACAATTTAAACTTGAAATTTCATGTGAACAGGAGTTTCAGTTTGTGTGCAGCTCTAATGATGGTTCTGCTTCTGGTTCCCCCCAAATTATTTGTTTCAAGAAATCTTTTATTTTACTTTTATGTTGAGGGTGCTAAGTAAAGTTTAAAGGATACTATAAGCCTGAATATAATATGAAAAGATTTTTAGAAAGAGAAGTTCAGACCAAACTGGGTTACCTGCCTTGTCGCAGTGAAGTGCCACCTCTGTGCTTCAAACGTGGTAAATTGAGGCTGAGCCAGTGCTAAAACTCGGACCTGGCACCAGCCTCTAATAGGGAATATGAGTGTGTGAGCATCTGAGGATGGGTTTGAGGGGTCTGCTGTTCCCATTTTTTTTTTTTGGCTAAGCAGGCCATTGTCACCCTCAGCTATTTTCATGGCTTTATGATGTTTTTAATTAAAAGACTTATAGGGCTGATACTCATTTTCCATGACTGCAAAGTAATGTGTAATAGCTTGAGACTCACGGGCTCAAATCAGGGAACATATTGGTTCTATGTTGTTTATGTCTATGTTTATGTTCTATGTTAGTCTATGTTGTTTTGTAGAGGGTGCTGCAAATTGGTAGCCTTAGCCAAGTAAATTCAACACAGTATTTTTGATTACTGTATGTGAATCTTGAGACTTCAGGATTGGAACTGTGCCAAAGTGTTTTTTTTTTTTTCTTTTTAATTTGATATTTTCAGATTTTTGCCCTCTTCCTCATGCTTTTCTGATCTGTGACTGATGTGGTAATCTCTGTTTTTGTGGTGGGAAGAGAATTTTAGTAATTAAATGTTACGGGTAAAAATAAATAATAAAGTATTCTGAAATAAGACATTAATTATATGTTGTGCACAAGCCTTTTGTCCTCATCTTTATGAAAGTGTTTATAACCCTCACTCTGTAATCCATTAAAGATACTTCCACAGTAAATACTTTGAGGTAACGTCTGTGAATGTGAAATAACACTGTTGGCACCAGCAATTTAATTGTATTTTTGCATTGCTACTACTAGGCAACTTTAATTTGCACTTGTAGTAAAGAAGACAGTCAACATTTTTTTTCTATAAGGTAGCTTGACTGTTGCCTGGAAGCTGAATGAAGTAATATAAATCTGTTGGCTGTTTTGAGCATAAGCAAAACTACTCAGATTTCATAAGAGTTCTTCAAGCAGCATCCACTGTGTAGAAATATCTAACACACTTTTGGCACTGCTCTCTGCCAAGCCCGTATGGATGGGCTAATCGTTTTAGAGACTTACTTTTCTGATTCTTTACACACGTACTAAATTAGTGGCCTTTACTGCAGTGGTTCTGGAGACCCGAAAGCGGGGATCTTGGAGGCAAATTGGGGGTTAGGTGCTAGGGAATAGCCTAAACTAAAGGTTTGAGGGCATCGGTAGCACCTTTCCAGTCCTGTTCTTCCCTTCCCTACGTAAACCCTGCTTCCTGCTGCGCTCTGCATGTGGCATCTGTAGGAGACCGAAGCCTGGCATGTGCTTACCCCATGGTTTGTGTGCAGATCTCAGCTTGTGTTTCCTTACAGCAAGGAGGAAGAAACTGCAAAAACATGCACTTTGCCCAGCAAAACTAGACCCAGCCTCTGGGAAGGACTTGCCTGCATATGTGTAGATCATGTGCCTTTTTTCCCCTCTGAGAGCAGATCAAGAACAAGATGCCTGCTCATTGCATGCAGTATAAATACTTATATAGCATTAGTGTGCAATCTCCTCTGCCCCATCTGTGCAAACAGAGCTAAAGGAACTCCTGAGGGTCACAAAAATTCAGATCTTTATATGTCTGGAAGCTTCATAATGTGTCACAGTAACATGGTGTGGGGAAACAAGCCTCTGTGCGGGCAGAGGTCATGATGGATGGTGGGGAAATGCAGTTGGAGAGGTAAAAACATTGAAGAAGTAAAACCAGGGAAAGACAAGTTAGGTGGAGGTCACAGTGAGGCACAGGACCATGGTGAGGAGACAGACCATATGTGAAAGTGGGAGTCTTCTATTTTAAGTGACTAGTGACTTTCTGAAGAAGAAAACCTGGACGAGCTGTGGATTGGGTATGGAGTGTGGGAAGCAGGGAAGTGGAATAAATGCTGCAAGAGATGATGGGAAACATGTTCTAATGAACATGGATTTTGAATAACTCTAGGCAGAAAGCAATTCTCTTAGTTCTTTGCCTTGCTTGTCTGAGTTTTCAAAGATATAGTGTAATAAATACCAATTATAAACTTTTTATTTTCATTTCCCATTATGATTGTCTAGCAAAACTTGCTTTATCTTAGAATTTCTAGGTCTATGTTGAAGAAGAAATGTTTTTGGTTTTTGTGCTGTTTTTGTGTAAATAAACATGACAGTTGTAAACATTCTTATGATCTTTGAATCAACATAGATTTAATATTTTGATTTGCGAGCTATTCCTAGCTTAAAGCACTATTCTAATGTGACTGCTGTCAGATAAAAATAACTCTCTGCCTTGTAAGATCCTTTTCCTTCCTGCTACCTTGAAGTTTTAATGTAATAAGTATTTTATTGAGTTGGGATGTTTATAAAAGCACGTAGGAAGATTGCTAAAGCAGAACTATCTGGTGCTACGTGGGTGGGAACACTAGTGCTGTGCGGTAGCATTGAATAGTAGAATGACTTGCATCTCTAAGTAGTGATCTTTGTTGTCTGCAGGACATTGTTTGAAGAGTTTTAGGTATTTGAAACAATACGAGAACAGTGTTAACTGGTTTTCCAATCTGTTTCCTATATCCTGTTATCAACGATGGCTAAGGAATACCTAGCAAAAGGGCTTTCTCAGAGTGACTCCTCTTCCAGTGCCCCTTCCCAGCAGGGATGAAGGGACTGCCCAAACCATGCGTGGCTTACAGGTTCATTGCTGCCTAGCAAACCTCATTGTCAATCTGTTATGAATTTGACTCATATTTTGTAAGCTTTCTTTTACTTTTGCTTCCCCGTAGAAACAGTTGAATTCTTACTTCAAGAATTCAAGAAATCAAGAAAAAGTAACCTTCCATATTATTATTCTACTCTATACACATGTTAATCTCCCTACCCATTTCCCTCTCTTCACTGTCCATCTATAGCATTTATAATAAGCAGTAATATTGTATTGCTGAGTGTTCTTCTCTTTTCTGTACCCTTTTTTCTAGCTAACACTGTATGTTATTTGAGATTGGTGACAAGATGCTGCTTGCAGTATTGCAGATAAATGTCTATGTTCTTTTTCAGTTACACTAAGAGGTTTGAGATAATTTAGAAATTATTTAGTTAGGCTGTTGTGTGCCAAACTAACCTTCTGTGGAAGCTCTTGCAGTTGTCTGAGGTCTTTACAGTAAGTGACGAAAATGATCAGTTCCTTTGTCTGAACTATCTGGAAAGACCATTTTAATGGATTGAAAAATGTTCAGGATGATGTCTTCTGTCACAAAATATCTTTTCCCTCACCATGGTAATAGCAGTATAATCTCTGTGTTTTAAAATTGGTGGTGTTCCTTCTCTTGCCACCTTGGTGAAAGACTGTTAAACAAAAAAGCAGTAAACATTCTCCTGATTTTGTCATCTAACCCACTAGTGTGAGCACAGTCTATTTATGAAGACCATAATCTCTTCAAGATCATTTGTTTCCATTTCATTCAAGATTGCAAAATTTCATTACTACACAAGGAAATAAATTCCATAACTTAAACTATTTGAATAATAATACAACACTTTGAATAGAGGGCTGAGCAGGAATCTTCTTAACCACCTTTCCAACCCTGAATTTACGGTCTTATAGATAGATGTTTGTGATATATTTCATTAATGACTTTCTAGACATACAGAGCTTTTGTACAATATTAGGAGTACTGGATTTTCAATACTGCAGCTCTCAAGCTAATTTTTTTAATGATTTTAATTTTTAACAATGCAACTCTCAAACAGCTAGCTGCTAAGTGGAAGCCAACACCATCATGTTCCTAGAAATCCAAGTTTAAGGACATGCATTTGTTGATGGCTGGTTTATACATCTAAACATATTTAGCAGACTTGAGATGTATACACTTGAGGTATCTCTGTACATAGGCAGCCTTTGTTTGCAAGTAGTATCGAATGGCATTGCTTATGATTCAAGCTAGTCTTTATTCATGGTTAGAATGAGAATCCTGTGAAAGGCAAAGTTCTTATTTCATGCAGCTTTTCCTAGAGCATCTTGAGGTAGATATTTTCACAGATGGGATGCCATCACTAGGGGGAGTTTGGAAGGCCTTTCTGTATCACACCTGGTGTTTCCATAATCATTTAATACAAATCCATTCTCAAAATTATTTTGTGTTAAATGCTGGTATTGCATCAGTACCTTTTTTTTTTAATTGAATGTTTTCCATGCCAAAATGGAAGTTCTCTTCCCACTGCAAGTGAAAACTTCAGCTCTCCTTAATTTTGTAAATAAATTTGTCTTTTGTCACAGTGTTTTAGTAACATTAAGCTTCCCTTAAATTGAAAAGTGAGTCTCAAAACTGACCATACTTCCTCACAGTTTTCAAGAAATAAAATACAGAAGTCAGTAAATGTGTTTCTAGGTATTGAATAGATTTATTGAGTCAAATACTCTGTTCTGCCCTGTAAACAGATAGCTGTCAACAAAGAAATACAGATAAAAAGCATTTTAGATGTGGTGCGGTTCACAGAATAGATCTAGTTTGCAGTTTTGCAGTTTGTATAAGAGTAGTCTGCATTAAATTTCCAAAATATATTATGTATGTTTAGAGATTTAAATGACAAAATGGTAGGCATATGGTGGCTTTCTAAATATTTTATTGAAAAAGTTTCATTGTCTTTTAATTTTATTACAATCAAGCTGAAAAATCTGTTCCATACATTCTCCTGATTGCCACTTTTCTGATTGATTTTTCTATTAATTTACAGTATGCTACAGATCTTACTTAATCCTGATTTCAGATTATTATTGCTTCATCGGTGCCAGATTGTTTATGGATGTAAAATAACTTTAATGTTTCTCAGGAAATCCAGATAAACTCATGTGATGCTGGAAATGTCAAACACTTGAGGTCCAAGAAATGTAATGGTGCTATTTTAACTACTTATAAACTGCACAATATCTAAAAGTTGCTGATAACTTGCTGTATTAATTTGCATCACTTTTCTGAAGTTCTCTGCTGTTATAAACAGACAAATCCTCTGAGCCAATTGATTTGCCAGTATGCTTTATTGTAAATAGCAAGCAAGCAGCGCTGGGCGGACGGGGAGTCTCTGCTCCACCAACGGCACGCACTTTGTAGCCCATGAGATCACCTTTTATTTACTGTTGCCCAAAAGTCTCCTCCCAATTTCGGTCCCTAGTTGTGACGTGTTACAATGTTTCTGCGCATGCTCTCTCCTTGTTGCTAGGGAGTCTCTGAGATCTCCTGGTGGTCTTCTTGATGAAGGCTGCTCTTCTTCCTCGCTGACCTTTTCACCCCTGTCAGGGCTCTGCACATGCGCCTTGTAGTTTCTTCATTCTTCATGGTTTTGCCTTGTTTCTGTAACAGCTTATAGAAGCTTAACATATCCTTACTAAGTAAAAGACCGTTATATCAATTTGTCTTGCGAATTACAACCTGTTTATCACATCTGCTCTTCAACGAACAGAGAGTTCTCCTTTTTGTTTTCAGTAAACATGATGGTTGGCTACCTGTGCTGTTTCAGGTTGAGTTAGGGTAGCAAGGACGGGTTAATAAAGGTGGCTGCAGAAAAGGCAGTAAGTCCTTTTCACTTGTTTTCAGCCATAGAGGGAAATCTCTTGCTCTCTTTTGTCCTTCCCAGGGTTACACATCCTTCTGGAATGACTGCATCTCGTCGGGATTGCGTGGCTGTATGTTAATTGAGCTGGCGCTGCGGGGGCGTCTCCAGCTGGAGGCTTGTGGAATGAGGCGCAAAAGCCTCTTAACGAGAAAGGTAAGGGGATAAAAACAGTCACACAAAATGCTCCAGGCAATTCAGTAACTTACAAGTTCTCGTAAGAAAAGACCTTTTTTTCCTTTGTTTTTATGGGGATAAGGATCACGAGTAGTGCCTTTGGTTGCTGTTGGGATCCTTGCCCAAGCTGCTGGCAGAGACTACGGCAGCAGCCGCTGCTGTCCAGAGCCAGGAGCACCAGTTGGGCCCTGCTGAGGCCCTAACTGTTGCATGTGGCTGAGCTGCAATCTGTGAAGGAAGCAGCTCGTGAGCATTGCGCTACGGAGAACACCAACCGGGGTCTACTTTACCCATGGGACTGGGGGTTTAAATGTGCTCTATATACCTAATGTTAGCATGGGCATATTTTTAAGATTCTGTGTGGAATCTTGAAGATTTGAGGCTTTAATTTGTTACTTCTACAGCTGGATTTTTCCTTAGTGTAAAATATTTAAAGGTCACACTGGCAAATCTTTACTTCATTGGCATTAGTGGATACTTCTGAAATAGTTTTATTGAAAAAACATAGTTGAATATTGCCCGTTCACCACAAATAAATTTATTTCTGTGGCAGACTTCCCTGTCAATATTACCTTTTGCTAATTTTTTTTTAATGGAACGTTTGAAAATTCTCCAACCCGCTCTGAAGAATTGAACCTCTGTTCAGACAAACAGCTCCTGCTTCTCCTAGTTTCATTTGAGTAATTCAGCTTTGATTAGTTTGCACAGAAATTTTTCCTCCAAAACTTTTGGCTCCTTGGGCATTCAGGAATGTTCTTCAGCCGTTATTTTCATTCTACACAAACCTTGTCAGATCGGTCTAACTGAAATTTTAACTATGCTTTTTAATAAAATGGAAAATTAATGTGTGACTATCTCCAATAAAGAATAAAAGCCAAGCTCGTCTTGCATTTTAAAAAGATGTGGGTTTTTTGTTTGTTTAAGGAGTTAAACACTACACAGTATTAAATACTTTCCTTTCTGCTGTTACGACAATCCTGAGTTTTCTTTTTACAGGCAGAAGAGTTCTATGAAAAAGACTTAATATGAAATCCAAATTAAGATTGATTTATGCTTAAAGAATTGTCTGCAAATAAAATCCCTAATACTGATATGTACAATGTGTCTTTCCCCTATCTCCTCCCAACCCTTCAGTTGAGTAATCGTTCTTGGGGATGACTCCCACTGTTCTGTACGTTACTTGAAGTCTTGCACTGTGTAAGGCCAAATTTCAGTCTTGTTGTTATTATTTTTTTTTGCTTGTTAGATTTCAGTGTCTCAACTATCAAGTCCCCTCTACTCCTTTTTAAAGGAATTTGCAGGCCTTGTTTACCTTGCCCCCAGCTTTCTCTTTGAGTTAAATACTGTGCTCAGTGAATGGAATGAGCTGTCCAGTTGTATCCAAGGCTCAGTGAGGTGGGAACTTCAGTATCATTTTCTACAGCTTCGGCCTCTCAAGCTAGACCTCCTCCTCTCCCCTCCTAACCCTTCCTGGGACTTGATGGGTAGAAGCTCTTTCAAGCAGCAGTTGTTGCTCAGAACCCCACATCCTCAAGACATAGGCTATAAGAAGCAGTATAGGCTTTAGTCACTTGAACTGTGGTGCAGCGGAGAAGGGTTGTCCTGTCTCTCTAGTCTTCTAATATTGCAAAGAGGCTTATCTGGTTTTGGAGCCTTTTGGGTTGTTACTAGTGTTTGCGCAACCATGTAGTCAATCAGGCAGCCCTGGCTGATGGCTCATTCTGAAAGCAGTGTCTTTTGTGATGAGTTTAGTTTTGACTTGAATCACTGCCTTGATATTGTCATTAGGTGGTGCCTAGGGGAGACTGATGGCACAAGGGGCCAGGTGAGAACTGGAAGAGAAGGTTCCTTTTTCGGGGAGAAGTTTGGATTTCTAGTCAGTTACAGCAGCCATCTATCTGTGGCCTTAGATGACTTAGAAGATTGCCAGTTACAACAATTCGCTTTTAAAGCCTTAAATCAGACAGATGTTACCAATTATTTCTTGTGGTTTCTAAGGCATAGCTTCAGAAGTAGTCAGGACAGATTAAATCCATGCCTGAATGTCATAGGATGCAAATGAGACAATGAGAAACTGGCAGAGATGGGAGTGGTGAACTTTTCTGAAACTTGAAAAATGTCACAAGACATAGTTTATGTTACAGCATCCTTATATATTTATCCTGAGCATAGAGCATCATTGCAGTAGTTCTACCTACTGGTAGCACTTCTGGAAACAAGTAAAAGTTGAGAATTCTGTATAAATAAAGTAATTACTAAGAATGGTGGTTGCTGAAGATAGAAAAGAGTACTCTATTCTGCCCTACAATCAGAGAAAACAACTCAATAGTTAAAGTTATATATAAAAAAAATCCCTTGGTGGATTAGCTGGTGATTCTGAGTGATTCGTGCTTGAGTTAATTTTGATGTTATTAAAATTAAACAGCAGAGAGCTCACTTAAATAAAAACCAATGGAAGAGGTGTTTAATCATTAGCATCACTTAATTGCAAAGCTGCATGGTAGAATCTGCAAATTAAATACTCTATATAGTAGAAATGTCCTCAGCACTTGGAAACAAGGCAAATCTAGCACATTATAGATCACAAAAAAATAGAATAAGTAATTCTTTTTGTTGTTTTTGTTTGTTTTCAGTAGAGCTGAAGACTATCATCTCACAATCAATCAGCTTTTTAACTGCTTTCTCTAGCTTAGCTCATCTATTTAAAAAAAAAAATCCATCATTGTGGATACTTAGTCCTCTGTGATGATTCAGTTCATGAGATCCTCAACCCCCTTAACACAAGAAGGGCAAGGAAACTGTGAATTCTGATGTGAAAACTCTGGAGAGAAGTACTCAGCAGGGATGGTCTGTGAATCCTCCTTCAGGAACAGGCAGAGCTGTGAGCATTCAAGGGTGGCTGGGCCTCCCCTGCTGCCCTTCCCCATGGAAGGGTGTATGAGGAGAGGGAGGGGAAGAGGAATATCATGGCAGTGTGATCCAAGTTAGTTTGAGGCAAAGGATAAGTTGAATGGAAGAGTCTGTGTTCCTTACAGCTCTTTGCTCTGAACATGTGTGTGTTTAGGATCATACAGTCATTATGGATTATTTTCAAACCATCTGTTTAAACTTCCTTTTCAGTGATAAGAAAAAAAAATCTTGAAGAACTCATTTTAAAAAAAAAAAAAAAGCAAGGAAAGTTGTTTTCTAAACTTATTTTTTTAAACTTATTATTTCAAAAATGCTCTGAAGCCTAGGTTAGATCTCTTCAAAGTGAGTCTTTTTTATATATACATATAAAAAACAGGTCTATAAAATGATTTCACATCTTATCTCTTTAAGGTGGATGATGCATAAGAGGTTACTAACTGCAGCAGAGTGAAGATATCCACAGTGACTAAGGTTTACTGTGAAATTTATCATAAGGGGCAATTCAAAGATACGAAAATACATCTGTTTATCAGAATGTCAGTTTTAAAAAGAAGGGAAGATAAATTTGTTGGTGTATTTTCAGGTTAAGAAAGAAGGCTATGGATAGAGCTGAATCTAGCAGTTTGAAAGTCCTGCCTGAAGCAAGCTCCTGTATAATTAAAGAGGAGAAACTTGATATCTTGATATAAAACTTGAAGATAGATAATATTCTTTCAGATGGTTAATAGAGGTTTTTGAGTGCAGCCATGTTCTAAGTTTGTAAATCGGAAAGATACATCAAAATAAAAAGAAAATATAAAAATAATTATAAATATTTGTATATTGAGTTTTAAATATACTGGATTGTCTGGATTAAAATGTAATTATCTATCTCATACAATACTACTGTTAATAAAATTTGCAGAGAAATTTCTCTCTCTACCAAAGGACTTGGCTTTTGAGTTCATAGATCAATTACTGTAACTACTATATCTTTTTTTACTGTCATTTTGAACTGTGAACTTGTTATTACTTGTTTAATATTTGTCTTCTATTTTTGCGTCCTAACAATGTGACTTTACATTTCTTTTTAATTTCCTCTCATGGACTTCAAACCTAACTCCTGTTTAGAGTAACGGTGCCATTATCAAGCTGTTGTAGCCTCCTGCTCCTCTCAGTTCAGTGTCATCTACAGACTCCTTAAGCAGATATTCTATTACTCTATTGTTAGTATTAAGAATTTCTAGAATTTTAGAACAAATGTAAAGCTGAAACATATTCCAACAGGACATGTAATGCTTTTCCAGGCTGGTAGCATACACCTTTACAGCTCCTTGGAAGATGAATTTAATTCAAGATCTTTCACCTGCTACTTCTCCTTTGCGAATTGAATTATTCTGAATCTTTTTAAGTTGTCCATTATCTTTTTTTAACCTATCTATTTCTAATGCATGAATACTTCAGTTGCAAGATTTAATCATTATTTTCCCAAATAACTTTGAATATCTAGTAATTTTCCTAAAGAAGAAAGAATTATTTTGTTCTTATTAAAACATACTGACATACTGACTTCTGCTTGTTAAACCAGTAAGTTTTAGTTTGGTGCTGTTCTAACCAGGAGAAAGCAGTATTTGTACATGGTTTATATAACTACTTATATTGTTAAACAAACAATTATTCATTTTTCTTATTTTATTACCGAGAACAATTTTTTTCTTCTGCTTTCTCTTAGAGAAAGAATTCAATTAAATCATTTTTAGCAGTTATTAAATAATAAACTTAAACATCCATCATATATGAAAAATATTTATTGAAAGAAATAAAATGACATAATTTTTTTGCCTAATACATGTGTCTTTTACCTGTTAGCAAATGGAATGTAGTGTTGCAGGTCAGTGTGTGCTTCAGAGCTGCAAAGNTTTTCCTGCTTTTTTGGTTTTAATTGGTTTCTCAGCTTCATGTAACCTAGTTGTTTAAGTGTAGTCTTTGAAAAAATTGTTTTGAAGCTGTAGAATAGATGACTGTCATCAGAAAGCAATTTAATGCTGCTCTGTACTCAACTTTAATGAGGGACGTTAGTGGATTATCTTCCTTAAAAAAATAGATGTTAAGCATGCATTTGTGCTACATTTTAGTACATTTTAGTTGATTGAGGTGTTATAGGTAGCTTAATCTTTTATCGTTATCTTTTTTAAACAGTCAGATATATTTAGAACTTACACATCCTTAAAGGAGAATTTTTAAATTCTCCTTGGTTCTGGTAACAGGTAGATTTTTCTAGTCCTTAAATGCTGAGTGATTACAGTGTGTAGATTAAGTCAAATTATTGACTGTGTTTTATTCTGCCTCAGGTGATTTGTAAGTCAGATGTTCCTACTGGAGATGTTCTACTTGATGAAGCTCTGAAACACATAAAAGAAACCCAGCCTCCTGAAACTGTACAAAATTGGATTGAGCTGCTCAGTGGTAAGACTCAGACACAATTCATTTGCTTTTTGTGTGTGTATTTTTTTTCCTTCCAGTAAAACTAGAGTAATCTCTTGTCATTTGTAGCTTTTAATCAAATAGAAATAATTGTCACTTTTGACTTTAACTTGGGTATGGAGAGGATTTAGATGAAAGTGCTGCAGAACATCTCAACTCTGTGAAGGAAGCATCTTAGCTGATCCCGAAGTAAACCAGGCCCATACCCTGGAGACATGGCACGTTCTATCTGTAATTGCAAAGGAGGGTTAGTGAAAGTTCAGGGTACAGCTGTATGTCCTCAGCATTCAACTTCATTGATAAGGAACTCACGATTCTGATATGAAATGTAAGCAGTATTTGTGAATCTATGTTCAAACCAAAGGCTTCAAGATGGGTGCTTTGCATGCAGTTGTTCTGGTAAGTGCTAATAAATTGTTGTCAAAAAGATGAAAAGTTAGTTAGAATTCATCTTTATCATTGTATTTAACATTTTCCATATTCTTCCACCATGGTTGTATTCTCCGGATGTGTACGTTAAACTGAAATGAACAACATCCATTACCCATTTATTATTGTGCTTGTACTGTTTTTCTGAATCAAGACTCATTACTCAGGTTTGTCTGTTGTTTTACAAAACACACCAAATACAGCTTCCCTAGACTAGATCAGAGCTGTTGTGCAGGAAAAAAAAACACTGTTGTGCGGAAAATCTCGCTGTCTAGAAGTGAAATGTCCAAAAGGAGACAGAGGAGACCTAAAACTTTATTCGAATAAAGGAAGAGTCCACTGGGCATATCCCTGTGGGGTCTCTCAAATTGCTGGGGGACGCAGCCCCCCTTTTATCCTAATTTCCCTACGAGGGATGCCCTCTCCTTTTCCCCATTGGTCAAGGGACTCAGGAGTTACAACCTTCCCGGCCGCCTACACGGAACTCCTGCCTCCCTCCATCTGTTCTCACCTAAGGTCACCTGACTCCTTTGTCCCCCTTGCTGAAGAATGTGGGGGAATTGCCCTCTTTTTCCCCTATTTGTAAAGGCCCTCAACTCTTGGCAGATGTTCTTCTGTCCCCCTCAACTCATGGCTCCACTCAGTCTCCTGCTCCTTTGTCCTGCTCTTCTGTCCCCCTCAACTCATGGCTCCACTAAGTCTCCTGCTCCTTTGTCCTGCTCTTCAGCCAGGCTGTGGGGGAACCTCCTTATTTGTAAATTCACACACCTGAGCTTTCCGCACACTATTTTGTCAACAAGGTGACTTTGCTAGGTGAGGGTTCTTAAGTCTTGAAGTTGTCTACCTAAATTTATGTTCTGCGTGTAACAATGTAACAACCCAAGAGTTTCAAAGACCAACAAAATTTCTCCTGCTTTCACTGCCTTCCTGTTTTGATCGTGTTCTTCCCATTCTCCCCATGTCACTGTGTTGGGCAGAGAGAGGAGAGCAGGGAAGAAGGGAGAACAAGGTGCTCCACGACAGCAGGGACGTGTGGCCCAACCGCCACGGGTTTGCAGCTTGCAAAAGCACTGTGTGTTTCTCACCCCCGACACATAATCTGTGCTGACATTTCTCCCAGTGTGGAGCACATCGGGCTAATGCCAAGTCAGGAAAAGGTCAGCAAATGAATGAGCAAAGCTGTAGGTTTGTCTTGAGGCCTGATGCTGTCAAGTTTTGGCTCTGGGGAGATATTTATCTCTAGTACTATATCTGTCACTTGGATCGGTCCTCTTATTTATTTCTTAGTTGGGGTTAGGGACCTTTGCATTTCCCATGGCTTAGACAGATGCCCTTTCAAGAAAAATATTTTGGTGTTTTATATTGGGCTTTGATAGATTGCACTGAAAAAATCCTTAGAATTTTATCTAGGAGCCTAATCCTGGTAGATAGCTACTCCATCTGTAACTATCAATGATACTGCTTAAGATACTGCTTAAAATTACACTGTATGCGTGGAAATATTTGCACAATATAAATAGCTAAATAAATAAACAGATGTTTAAGGCTACATTTTCCAGGCTGATTTCTCCTCGCCTCCAAGATGAGAATATTGAAATTCAGGTCAGAATGTCAAGTCTTTATGCAAACGTAACAAACATCTGTGTATTTCCACAAGCAAGTTTCTGTGTAATTGAGGAGAATGGTCACAAGGTGTCACCACACTACAATCTTGTCCCTACAAAATCTGTTTTTATTGTATTTCACTTCTTAGATTCATTCTAAAATGTTTTGTTCGTGGTCAGTGTGGGGAATCACATTCAGTACAGTGTGGGTCATATAGAAACTTGTATAGTTCAGTGTGCTAAATGGGCCTGGATGGGTTCACAGAGTTTTTGCCTTTTACTCTGCAATTGGTGTCACTTCATATACTTACTGAACTTGAATTTTACTTTAAATATGTTGCATATCAACTTCCATTGCAATGGGAGAAACCTTAAACTCATTTCAGAGTTATTTTTTATTATTTTTATGAATATACCAATGATCTTTTAAAGACTTTCCAACTACAAAACAAAATGCTATAGAAATTCTCAGATTGCTTATGGAAAAGCCACCTGCATAAGAAATATCTTGTTATAAGTTACCTTGCATCAGAGGTGGATTTTAATGTTTATGATAAACACTTAGCTTGCTATGTAAACTTTAACCAAAGGTAGGTTTGTCCAAGTGATTAACAACAACTGGTTTATCAGTAGCTGTTGCTTTGTGCTTTTTAAATCCCC
>VWPW01003918.1:608237-651853 GCA_013389825.1 Crypturellus undulatus | reverse complement strand
TCCATGCATTCCAGTTGCTCTCTCAGAGAAATATTAGGGGAAGCTAAATTTAGAGAATAATAGAAGTAGACAAATAAGAGAGGAGGAGTTCCGAGTGAGGAGTGAAATGTGTTTGCCAAGACTGCAAGGGAAAATTATCTCTCCAGACACCCACTAATAAAAGCTTCAGTCAAAAGAAGTAGGAGATTCCCTGTTCACTTAAATGGGAACAGTGTCAGAACCCAACTTACTGAAGAAAACATCATAATAGTGTGAAAATGTTCTGTCCAAAAACAGAGATTGTCCTTCCTCCCAGACTTTAGCAGTCTTAAAATCACCCAAAGCAAAGGGTGAGAAAACAAATTGTAATATAGAACGGAAGGATCAGCACAGGCGGGTGCAAAGTCAACCAGATATATGTTTGGCTGGCTGATTAATGATAAGTTTTTGCTTTTAAATGTGTAAAAGCCTACCATGAATCAGTTTATTCACCACAGAAATACTGAGAGAGTGAGTAAGGTGTCTATATCCAGCTCCTTGCCAGGAAAGCTGGAGAAGTCTTCAAGAAAACAAGGTGAGCAGTACACGGAGTATGCCCCGCTGTGAAGAGGTAAAGGGGCAAAAACATGAACTTCAGATGAATGGAATGACAGTGATGGCACTGATGTGAAGAGAGCAAGGGAAACCAAGGGTGATACAACTTCACAAAAGCATAGATAAACGCAGAGCACTGAAAATCAAATCACTTTGAGTTTTTCACTGATGTGGTAAAATGCAAACAATTAACATATTGGTGTAAGATTATCTCTGGTACTTTCCATCACACAAACACGCTGTCTCACAGTCTGGGAATGATCTGGGAATCATCTGAAAAGTAGATCATTTTGGAATAATTGTGCCAGCCCTGGACAGTGAAACAATAAGAAATTTCAGATTTGTGAGGTAGGGATGTCTCTGAGAAAGTCATACTATGAAAAGATATTAAACAGTGTTTAAAAAAAAAAAGTTTTTATGAGAGTGAGCATGACATTTAGAAAAGAAGCACGTGCATGTGCACATGTACATTTGTGCAAAGAAACTGGGGTTGATGCAGTGCTGTAACTCAGGATTTGGGGCACTAAGGTGATTAAATGTTTGCGTTTTCACTATTAGGACAAGTAGAATTAGTAACAGAATTCGTGGTTATGGGTAAAGGTATATACCGATTACAGGTATACTGGCTTCAGTACAATTGCAGATTTAAGAGAGTTCATTTTTCCAAAAGCTTTAAAACTTTGTTTCTTCTCCAGACATAATATGGAAATCCTTAGAACACTCTTAAAATTAGGCAAACTAAAGCCTACCTCTAGGCTTTTGAGCAGCTTGAGTTTTGAAAGGGACCTTGGACAGAGTGTTAATGTAAGTTTTACCTTGCTTCACTTTCTCCTTGTATTACCTTGTGGTAGAAAGATGCTTCCCAGCATCATTAAAAATAGGCTCATAAAGCTATCTGCACTTGTGGGTATGCAGAGCAATACACTCTGATTTCCCTCATTTAATCACCTCTGAATTCCAGGCAACATAGTTCAGCATGGCCAGTTTTCTATCCTTTTTTTTCTAAAATATATATTAACCAAAGTCTGATCTTATACAGAGTACAGATTTGATTTGAATCTGGAATGCAAATTTGAGTGAATTGAACTGGTTTTCCATATATGTGAGGAAAAGTAGAAACCTTTAAGTTGAAGTATGTAGAGCAGGTAAACTTAAATTCTTTTACTGAAGCACCTTGTGTTTTGGAAGCTGTGGATCCCTTCAAAACTTCTGAATTCTTTCCAAAAGGACTTTGCCTTTCAAAAGGACAGTTACTTAACTAAAATTCTCTTCTCCAGAAGTTTTAGCACATGTAGTGCTTGGTCTTTTCCAGAAGGAGTTGAGAGTCATATATAGCTGAAGGTTCTATCTTCATCATTGTAGTAGTAGGAATCAGAAAATGCACACAAATTGCAATGGCTTCTAGTATATCTCGGTTTTCACCAAATTCGGAGAGGGTGTGCTACTGTTCTCATCCTTTTTCCCACATGGCTGAGCTGATGTCAGCGTGTGGCAAGACAGAAAAGGAAGGATATTCCCAATCACATAATGCAAACTAGCTTGGCAGAGCTGGGGTGAAAGGTATTTAGGTCACTTTTTACACTGGAGCTTCATCTGCCCTTAGGAATAATTTAGTAATAATCTGAAATGGGGTGCTTTGAGGATCAGTGTCCTTTGGGGAGGAGTAATACCAGTTTTTAGTATAGTCTTTGGAGTAGATTGCATGCAGAGGTGAGATATGTGGCAAAGGGGTGATGTGCACATCAGCCAAAATAGGATCTGTATCTACTTGACATACGGGATTAAATCCTGACCCCACTGAAGTTGGAGCGTTGTTTTTTTTGGTCATTTACTTAAAGACAGGACTTTGCCACTAGAGATTCACTACTTGTATGGAATTTTTGAAATATTGTGAAAATGGTCCTCACAAGAGACACAGTGTCGCTGCTTATTCAGCCTTTCCTCTAGTCCAGCCTCATGTGACACTCGCTATTTCATCTTCCTACACTTCTGTTGCAGGACTTCTTGTGTACTTTAAACTTCTCAGGCAAAAGGTTCTGAAAGCCATCCATCCTCTTTTAAAGGAACATTATTTTATGATTATAAGAGTGTAGCTGTGTAAAAGGAGTTTGTCCCTCCTGCAAGATTGGGCCCAGTGGATGGTTTGCACTTCAGTTACACTGCACTGCAGTAAAGTTAGTGGAGTTGCATGAGTGTAACTGAGGAACGAATATTCATTTCTGCTTCCAGCAAGGGTTGTCTCCAGTCATTGTTTTCATCTGCTTCTGCCTGTGAGCCACCAGCTCTACTGCCTGGGAATGTTTAAATATTTTGTTTTTTTTCATCACCTCAACTGTGTCCAATGGGCAAGACGTTCCCCCTTAGATATTTTATATTGATTAGATAAATGAATTTAAATTTTAGAAGGATGAAAATCTGGAAACATCTGCAGACATTGAACAAAGTCTGCTCTCTCTTTCACAGTCTGTGAACAGCTGGACTCCTCGGCCCGACAAGCCGCCTTTGTTTCCCAGATTTCCATTACACATTTTTTGTACCACACATGCAAGCTATCTAGGCCTGTGAAGGAGGGACAATTCTTATTTTTGTGCAAGATGTTTGCCATTTTCCATTTAGCGCTCTACAGACCTCTTCGCGTCCAATAAATGCTAAGTTGTTTAAAACATTCTTATTTTTTCCCTTCACAGCTATATTTTTAGTACAGATGCTGGGCCAAAGTTTGGTTTTGCACCAAATTTAATCCTGTCGCACACAATTAACTGCAGCAGGGTTCCTCTAAATTTTTTTTGAGGCATGACATAATTTCAGAATACAGAACTAAACTTTCTTCTCAGTCATCTCAACAGTGGAAGCAGTAGAGCAAGTAGGTCATGTATTAAGCCCAATACCTTCTAATCCTGTTAACATCAGCGTTGGTGGAGAGGTATATTTTTTTCCTTATAGGTGTAAAGTAAAAGTGTGTCAGGGTGAAGATTTAGGAACCTTACTTTGTAATCTGCTGTCTTGTTGTGTTATCTTCATTGATGCTACTCTTATTTTCAATGGTTAGGCCCTATCAAAGATTGCTCTGTATTAGCATCCTGATCCTATTGTTACTCTCTGAAATTCTCCTGTAATTAAACACTTGCATTGACATATCCTGATACTTCCATAGGTTTTCTGTGTCTCCTCTGAGGCCTCACTTTTGCCTGTCCTATGACAAGTTTTTGAGAATGGTGTATATACTTCCGCTTGGCAAAATTTCCCCGTTTGAAGACTGTGCCTTCGAAATATTTCTGAATAGGCAGTCAAAAAAGTTACTGTAATGAAGACATCTTGACTGGCACGGGGCAGGCTGGATTTAAAGGACTACCTTTTGGTGACTGAGAATAGCATACACTAGCAGCCAAGAAAGCCAAAAACAGGCTTAAATTTATAGAACCTTAAATTCGTTTCCACTGAGAGCCCAGGTTAAGGACTGGGTCCTGAGGGTAAAGCAGTTCCACATAACTGCAGAACAGCTGTAAAACTAAGGAACTGCCATGTAATCCCGTGGGAGGTTTCCTGATCAGCATGGAAACTAATTTTTACAGAAACAAATGTTTCCACTAAACCCTCACATTTTAATTTGTATGCACAGGCAAGGAGCAATCATAGAATAAATCCAAGCTCATATTATAAATCAAAGCTGTTTCATTGTTAATAAGTGAATATGTCACTTCATTAACACCACATTTGTCCTTCCATTTCTGAAGTATGAAACACCTCATTTCAAAGCGATGTTTTCAAAAAGACTTCTGTGTTAACTTAGGCTGTGAAGTTAACTCCATGCATATTTTCATCCATTTAATTTTATAACACCTCCTCCTCCTGTTCCTAGTTCTGTCCCCTCTGTCTTTTCACATTTGTCATTATTTTCCCTGGTCATATACAGAGATGTGATATCTTTTGATTTTGTTTTATCGCAGTCAAGACAAGAGCACAGGAGCTCAAATAAATTATAACTTTGAATAATACTCATGATAAAAGAATGCCAAAACTTCCTGGCCACTGCATTTGTGAACCACAGCCAAGGAACCAGAAATTAATGTCTGGTAAGAGTTGTAATATTCAATTTTTGCTGCCAATGTCTGGTGAGAAAAATCTGCTCAATAGACACTTTGCCTCATATGACCTAGTTGGCACACAGAGCAAGGATCAGGGAGAACCACCAGGGAGATCAGATTGACCATCAGGGAGAAAGGGCAGGTAGGTAGAAGGAAAACATGTGACACTTTCCATACATCCTGTTCCTCCCATGTTACTCTCTGGATTTTAAAACTAGCAATGCTATCAGGGAATTAGTTATAGCAACTTCAGTCTACTTAAGGCAATGAAGCATCTGGGATTTGAATCATTACTGGCAGTGGATGCTGACCCAGTGGATTCAGGAGAACTACTGCTCTTCCTCACTGACTTCCTTGTAATAACGGAGAGAAATTGTAAAGTTCCTGTATTTACATAAAAGGACTGTCTGTCCATTTGAGTTTCCCACTTCCCCTTGAGATATCCTTTGTCTGTTTTGCTGTCCCCTGGAAGTGATTTAAATTCCACAACCTCCTGAGGAGAGCTTCTACCGTCCCCCTGATGCCACAGGTACTTGGGTAGGAAAGCAGATTAATTTGCCGCCGTGGTTGGGGCATTTTTGTGTACAGATATTCCTTCCAGGATCAGGGAAAAAGTCCAGGCAAGGATGCCAGCTCGCTGTTGGTCAGTCCAATAATGTGAAAAGCACCTAAATTCCCATTCCCATTCCAGGACTGCAAAGCCAAGAGATCAAGTTAAAGTGGGAAAGGCATGCCTGAAGTGAACGATGGCTCAAGTGTGACCAGTTAACCCTGGCTGACAAAAGGTTAGTCAAGGCCGAGTTGCTGTGTGTGTTTTCATCAGCTGTGTTTTCTTGGAAGATCATTTCTTCGTGATGCCCAAATTGTGCTCTGCTTTGGTATCAGCAGCTCCTGTGGTCATCAAAGAAGCTGGACCAGTCCGCATTAGGGCTGCCCAGCGGGTTTTATGCAGCTGGCTGGAGATGTGCCATTAAAAAAAAAATTTCCAATGCTGCTTGCAGTGTTCCTGCCTGACTAGATTCTGACTGCCTAGGCAACTCCCAGATAGCAAAAGACACAATTTTCAGTTTATAAAATCTGATGAATAAAGTGTCCCCTGGGCTTTGGCAGGGCATAGTGAATGCCTGAGGTCTGCTGTAACTTTCTCCACTTGACCCAAGATTTCTGATATGGGATGCCTAAAAGTTACACAACTAAAAGCCATCTTTAATCACTCAAAAGGGCAGACTTGTTTTAGTGATGCTGAGAACTACAATTCCAGCAGGAGCAAATGGGAGCAGTTGCCATGAAAATCCGGCTATTGTCCCAACTGAATGCTTTAGGCACAAAAATCTGGAGAAAAAAAAAGGGCCAGTGAATTGAACAGCAGTATTCGTGAATGAGCAGCCTGTGGCACTCATTAGAATGCTGGGAGATAGCTGTTTGGATTTCATTCATTAAGAACTGCATGCAACTGTTTTTTGCATGGAACTATTTTTTTTTTCCATTTCCTGTTTAAGGTACATTATGGAAAAACAGTGAGAATTTTTTTTTTTTTTAAGTTTGGATCTGTTCTTGATTGCATCTTTTGTGAAGCATCTGTTTGGCTATTAGTTGCAATTTCATCTTAGTTGCCTCTTTGACTGCATGCATTTTTCAAACAGATCCTAATGATGAGGGAGTGACTGTTTCCAGGATTAAGTGGGCCCTCCAAGACTTCTATCTCTTGCATCACTGTTGTTTTTTAAAGCACGTTCTTAGGTGCCTGCTCCAGAATGTAGGTGAGTACCTTGATGGGGGCTAGAGACCAGGAACACACAACTCCTTTTACAGCTGTAGCTTTATATAACTTCAAGAAGATACAGGAAGCACATGCCATCTTGAAGGGGCTCGAATGCACATCTCTAAAGTACAAGACCAGCATACCACCTCTTTACCCTTTACAACTAAACCCTTTTACAACTAAAATAACATAGGACACTTTTTTGCTTTCCTAACAGAGTTTTAATTCATACCTTGCACAAACTCATCAACCCCTAAATCTAAAGTTCAAGAATTTAATTTAATTTCTCCAGCAATTCTTAGGACGAGCTCCTACTCTTCTCTAATTCAGGCACCATTTATGAATTATATTAGTAGATTTGATATTGCAGGTCAAACCGATTTTCAATGTTAATAACATGACTGTAGGAGTATTACTTCTCCAGGATTAACTCCTGAGCAACTGGTCTAATTTACCTAGAATACTTGAGGTATTTATCTCTTCTACTCTTGATGTCCAGACATCATTTTGATTAGAGGAAAACGTGGATCTCCTGAAGGTGTCTCCAGTATCTTCTTACTGACCACCTCATCAGGTAGATGCTGCTTCTCATAGGGTAGAGATTTACAGATTAATTAGTCATTGTTCAAGGCAACAAGAATTTACTGGGAGACAGAAAAAATGGAAGAGCAAAAGTGGGCCGATTGTGTAGAAAAGAATGAGCATGCAATTGGAGAAATGCTAGATTTTGAGATTTAGGCGGCCTACTGTCTGTGCTTCAGAGGACAGAAATGAAATATCCTAAAAGTAATGGAGTGTTACATTCCAGTTCCCTAAAATAGGTAATAAATAAAGAATAATTGATATCCACATCACCTTATTTTTTAAGTATGGTGATCAATAAATAAACTAGGAATAGCTATGAATTACAGTCAGTTTGAAATTCACTCCCTTATCTAAAGAATGAGCGGAAAATACTTTTAGGCCCAGCACCTGTTGTTGAATTCCCTGCTTTTCTGTGGTTTTGCCATCACATTTCCCCATTTTAAATAAAGTAAAGCAGACTAGACATGAGATATTGCCAAATGCCCAAGGTAAATGAACTGGAAAAATATTAAGAAAAATATATCATTTTCTGTAATAGCGAAGGGAATATTGGGTGAGCAATATTATATTAGCAGAGAATTCTGACCAAAATAAAAACATCATAAAAACATTTAAGGGTTGAAGGACATTCCTTTAAAAGAAATGTCCCAACCTGAATCCTAACGAGTGGAATCTTTCTGTGTTGCTTTAACACAGAATATGGGATATGAATCAATCTTAATTTATATAATAGAATAATTGCACATTTGTAATATGAATCAAATCTCTCAAGTTCTGTACTTAAAAAAAAAATTCACCTTTAGTGGCCCCATGTGAGAGCTCAGTGCCAAGACCACCCAGTGGTATGGCTTTACTTAGTAGGATGGAGGAAACTGTTAAGACTTAAATTCTTGAGCAAACCTTGATTTTCAAATTCCTAACGTATAGAATAGGAAGATGGAAACTCAGAAAACACTACGATAAAACAACTCTTTTTCACCTAGAAAAGAAAAAGGCACTTGCAACTATCCCTTCAGGTCTTCATCTATGAGATGACCCACCCCGCAAAGAAAACAGAAAAGCTCCTGTCTTACAGAGAATTGAGATCCCCTGCTTCCAACATGGGGCATTGAGGAGATTTGAAGCTATATTGCTGAATCCTTTCTGCTGCTCTGAGAGAGAAAGACCTAAAATGGGAAAGAAGGCTGGTACCATGTTAAACTACTTAAGAGGTCAAACAAAATCAGACTGCAGCCAGCAGTGTTTGGATTTTTCCTTTGGCTCAAAGATCAAGCTGTAAATCATCCAGCAAATGTGTACTTTACAAGGGGGTCAAAGGAAAAAACATCTGCCCATACTGGGCAGCCAGTTCAGTCCCCTCTCATTGCCAAGTTCCTCAAAAGTGCCCGGGAGCATCTGTTCCGATGTACCAAGGAGATGCGTCTCCTTCTGCTTCCTGAGCTGGTGGGCTCCTGCCCACCCCAGAGCCTTCTGCATCAAACGTGACGTGGACGATGCAGCCAGGAGGGGAAGAGCACTCCCGGGCTTGTCCCCTTCCTGACAAGGTGACAGCTTGCATGCTACATTTTTAATACTAACCTAAAAGAGATTGTGGAAACATTGAGAGAGGGAGAGCGGGAGCCCTTCACTCCTTTGCTGGCTTGTGTCCAGCCCTCAGGATTAGTGATTAACTACATACCCTAAAGACAAGGAAGGAGCTAGGAGCCCCGAACAGTGGCAAACGTGAAGCCAGCACAGACCCATTGCATTCAGTCCCAGTGCAAGAGCTGGTGAAGCTGGAGATGGTGGCATCTCACTGGTGAGTGGGGCAGCACAGGAAAAGCAAGTCCATGACACAGAGAGGGAACGGAGGCAAAGAAGAGAAACATTAAGGACAGGCATGGTACAAAGCTGCAGAGGCATTTCATGACCCATTTTGTTTGTTTGTTGATTTGTTTTTTCCTGCAAATATTCATTAAAATATATTTGTATATTTGTGTGTGTTTGTGTATTTACCAGTGTCGATAGCTACCAAAAAGCACAGAATTTGTCAGTAGTACATGGGCCGACTTTTTAACAAAATGAGACGTTCTGAGAGGCATTGAAAAGGGAACAGGCGTTTCATGGATGTAGGGAAAACTCTTTTTTTGCCTTAATAGAGCTATAACTCTGCTGAGTGTTGGGCTGATTTCTGTCAGAGTAAGGCAAACAAACAGGAGGACCCCGGCGTGGGCTGTTTGCTGAACTTTACAGCTACCTGCACTCCTGACATGTTTAGTGTTTCAATATGGGCTGCAGTGGCAGCAAATCTGCAAAAGGCCTGGAAGTGATTTCTCATTTTTCTTTGACTGTGCTATCTACCAACCTGACTTTACTGAAAAGAATTTAGATTGGAGCCCGTCTAGGTATTTGGCTAATACACTGGCTTCCTGCCTTCACCTTGAGCTTCTTTTTTTCCCATAGGCCTAGAAAAACTCAGCAGCCAGCTTAAAATTGACGATGTCGTGACACCTAGCGGTGAGTACGGCAAAATTGACTTTTATTTCTTAAGGAATTGCTAGTTGTTTTCCACAGACACGTTGCTCCCAGTCAGATTGTAATGTGAGAGGTGTGGGCACTGTCCTCATGACTGTACGCATCCAGGCAGCCTCTCTCCTCTTTCACAGGGCTGTGCAATGCGTGTGTCTTGTTGCATCAGACTACTGTGTCTCTCCACCAAAGACCACGTTCATTAAGAGCCAACGTGCGGCCCCAGCTTGTGCTCCTTAGTGAATGGGACGTTGCCCATTTATCCTGGAATCAGCTTGGGTGTTTTGCATTCAGAGAAATGCATGACGGCAAAGACCTGGGGTAGGATCAAGTGCTAATTTCAGACTTCTTTTTTTCTTGTTAAGAACTATTCATCAAGACTGTTTTTAGACGGTGACTCAAAACTGCATTGTATGGCATGCAGCAAATTCCTGGCAGGCAATTTAAACTGACTCAGTTGCTGGCAAATTCTTTGCCTTTGAAGACTATTCAGTCTGCCTTGGTCAGCAGCAGTCGAAAAGCTTGTACTGGCTCTGATAGCATGACAAGAAGTCACACTGAAAAGCAGTAAACCAGTCTAGACATGTGCAAAGAAGTTATAGGCTCTTTCCAAACAGTGGCAAGCCATAGAGATTTTTTTTTAATGGAAGCAGAGCAGTGTTGAGTTGTGCTAATGGTAACTAAGCTGCAGGCACCAAGTGGAAACCTTTCTTGGCTTGTTGATCCAGCTGGTTGGGCACCAGCCATTTTTTTTATCACAAACATGACTTTCGGTGCAAGAGGTTTCAAGTCAAAACATCGCTGTATGTTGCCTGGGAATCCGGGTGCGTGCTTCTTTGCGTCTGTAAGGGCTGTAGCAGTGCAGCTTCCCAGTTTCATGTCCATATTTGTGCATGCTATATCAAGCTTAGTTTCCATTGCCTTCAATGCGAGAAACTCCTTCCCCCTCCTCCTTCAGGATAGTTCCATGATAGAATTGTACATTGTAACGAACCAATAGAAATGGAATTACTTGAATATACATGATTGTCTTCATCTAAAGATTTATTTTACCATATGTATTAGTACCTGTAACTTCCCCATTTTGCTGTCTTGGGTATAATTAACACTTCTACCACTGGAGTGTCTGGATACTGTGCAAGTGAATGTAAAAACATTAATTCTGTCCAAAGTGCTGCAGTTTCCATGCCTTGGATCACCAGCATGTGACCTATTCTGTGCCAATATTAATAACCATTGCTCATGGCTTTCAAACAACTCAAACTGTTTAAAAATTAATTCTGTTTACAGTACCTTCTAGAGGAAGTATTTTCTAAAAGTGAATAACTCAAACTGACTAGTGGCTACCCACAAAATATGACTATCCAGTAACAAAATGAAATATTTAGAACAAGTTGGCAAGGACTGGACATATAGCTGGAGCAAACACTAAGCCAAGATCAGATCCAATGACTGGGAGTCTTTTAGCTGTCCCACACAGTTGCCATGCTGTCCTATAGCTCTGGCACAAGCAAGCCTAACTGCAGTGGCTTAGGCAGCTACCACTCCTTATTCCCTGCTGTCCTCAGTCACACAGGATCTTTTTTTACACTGGGCTGTAAGCCATGTGGCTGAGGTTAAGTGCCCTGCTCCACTATCACTACTAGAAACTCTTGCAGTCAGGGGCTGGAGCCTATAGTTTAATGCTTTGCCTTGGTTTTCCCTCCATAAAATGGAGGTGATCACTAACTGCTGCATGACAGGCTTCTCAGAGGGCCTTGGTGCAGTCCAGGGGTTGATGTTACTTCAGCCTTCAATGGCTACTGCCATTGCTGACGAGAAACAGCAGGAAGTGGAAGAGCAGTGACCTCAACTCTTCAGCCCTGTAGCCCTCAAGACTTCAGCCCTGTAACCTGAAGTCTGCAAAGCAATCCTGGATGGAACAAGCGCCACATGGGACAGAACAGAAAGTTAAGTCCAAATCCTTGGGGGCCGCTTCCTCCGTGTCATCTTTTCTACTGTAACTACAGACTCTAGGCACCCCCCCCAAAGAGTCAAAATTAAAGGAATTTTTTATTCTTCTATTCTTTCTCTAGGAGAAACAGGTTGACATATTTATAAGGAGGGAAGTTGCATCCTGCTTTATGTGGGCCGTGCTAGCCTGCAAGAAGTACTCGATATTGGAAGGCCAAAAGCGAAAAGTGACTGTGGCTGTAGGGCTGGCAGCAACAAGGTGTTTGACTATTCTCCTGCCTGGTAAAAGAGTCAGCCACAGTCTGTGTGGGACACATACTCTAGGACCTCTGACATTTCTTTCTCATGTGTTTTCGTGTTTTGTCAGTGAACCTCCAAGCTGACAGACTCACTCCCATAACGCGGTCTGCAGTCAGCCAGCCACATAATAGCTGAGGTTGGAAAGGACTTCTGGATATTGTCTCAACTAACCCACCTGCTCCATGCAGGGCCAGCTAGAGCAGATTGCATAGGACTGTGTCCAACAGGGTTTTGAGTATTGCCAAACATTGAGACTCCATGACCTCTCTGGGCAGCCTGTGCCAGTATTTGAACACCCTTACAGATCTTTTTTCCTGATGTTTAAGTGGAGTTTCTTCATTTATTGACCATTGCTTCTTATCCTTTCACTAGACATCACTGAAAACAGTATGGCTTAATCTTTATCACACCCTCCCAGCAGGTATTTATACAGATTAATAAGATCCCCCAAGCCTTCTCCTCTTGAGGTTAAACAATCACAACCTCTCCTTTTATGTCAGATGCTGCTATTCGTTATTCATCTTTATGTGCCTTTGCTAGACTCACTCCAGTATGCCCCTCTTCCATTTCTTTCAACATATGTTGTTGGTCTTTGCTGCAAAGGTGCATTGCTGGCTCATGTTCAACTTGTTTCTTCCACCGGAAAAAAACAGGTGTCTGATGTCTGGTTCCATATCAAGGTCGAGTTCCATGTGCAAGTTTCTTTAGATTTCTAGATACAGTGGCTTAAATTTCTGTAAATGCATAGATGGACATGCCCTGAGGGATTTCTCTTTAGTGCTATGTAGTTATCCAGTAGCAATGAGAGGTCTAGAAAGGCCTCCAGGCTGTTGGCCATTTTCACATTCTGGATGCACATGTAACTGTGGTGAGCAAAGAGAAGCAGCCTCATAGTAACCAGTGAATAGGATTTTGCTATGCTGTAAGCTTTATTGGTATCCTAACAACTGCAGGATAGCTGGATTAACCTACTCTTCCCAGTTACCTGCTTTTGTGCTTCTGTCTTGTGGGCCAAACAGCGAAGCTCTCTTTGCACACACATGAGCCACCTGTACTTCCATACTTCCATCTGTCGGTCCTACCACAGAAGGGAAACTTCACCCTCTCCCTAGCAATGTGAAAACTTTCTACAAAAAGAAAAAAAAAAAAAAAAAAAAAAAGAAAAAACAAAAAAAAAAACAAAAACAGCTGCATTCCACAAAGAGATACAGTGTGTTAACACTCCAAAAGCAGGAAATAACCCTAACTAACACTAACACTCTGTGCCATCACATAGCCTAGTTTTCAGTCAAGAATTTGGGTGTTGCTTTAGATAACAAAATAGAACATGTGTTCGTCATTAATCTTCTTGAACATTTGTTTGGCCAGAAACTGTCTCTGGTCAACCCACTTATGTAAACAGGTCTATGCTTCAAACAGAAGAGGTAAGATGTTATTTCAAGTACTTGCATTGTAGGGAAGCTCTCTTCAGCTCTAAGGAGACACAGTTAATGACAGCCTCTATACTGGTAGCAGATTTATATATACCATTTAAATTTTGAAATTAAATAAAAAAATGATCTGGCATAAAAGGGGAGAAATATTGCCTCCAATAAATCTGCCATTTGCCCCTATGCTCTTTGAGGTCTCAGTATCAAACACTTTTGTAGCAGGAGACATGTGGCATGCAAAGAAGTGAGAAGTTTTCTTTCATTACGAAGTGGCAGAAGCCTCACTCATTGCTGTTGAACTCCCTGGAGGAGTTTCCCTTCATAGCTTAGTTTTTCACAGTTATAGGAACATATACAAAAATGAAGAAGAAAATTAGAACAAATGACCTTTGTTTATTTAAGGAAAGTAAATGGTGAATTGCATTTGTCTGTGCTAGTTCTGAGCAATATTTGGTGTCTTTTATTTACACTTGAAAATGTCACATAAGCTACAAAAATAACAATTGTAAAATACTGGGGAAGTAAATTAACTGCCTACAAGCTATTTTTCCAATAGTTAGTCTTTTCATTCCAGATTAGTCTTGATCTAACAAACAACAACAACAAGAAATTTTCTTCAGTCATCTCGGCACAGTGGGAATGTGTGAGCAGGGTGCAAGAATCTCTTGACTCCTAATCCCTGCTGCTACAGACTGCCTGGGAACCTTAAGCAAACTTCTTCATCTCCCTTTCCTCATTTGTAAGATGTAAATTATATCCCAGAACTTGCCAAGAGCCTTTTACTTTTGCACTGCTGCTTCTCATGTGGAAAGAGTTATTGCTTTGCTTGCCTAAAGGTTAATCCAAGGCTCTAAACCCTCTGATAGGAATGGTGTCCAAATGCATGCAAGCAGCCCCAAGTTTGTGCTAGACACACTCACTATAAATATTTAGCAGCTTAGTTAGAAAGCAGAAGAGGGTTAGTCACAACTGTGCCAGTTCAAGGACATGGTATCTTTACTCTGTTACAGATTTTGCACACTGTCATGATGTACTTCCTAGATCTTAGAGATACAAAACTCTTGAGGTACAGTATCATTTTAACCTGGAATTCAGTTTACCCATGACAATTCATTTAAGAAAGAAATGGGACTTAGAGTTCTGCATACAGTAACTGAGAAAGCTGTGCTGAGAAGATGGTGTTGATAATAAGCACTAATTAAGAAAAACTAAGCAAGAGAAACAGGACAATGGCACTGAGTCTTCATATTTCAGATGCTTGGGGTGCTGAAGAGAAAATTGTAGGTGGAAAGAGAATTTGGTAGCTTTACAAAGATAGATGCTTAAAAATGCATTGTTTTTTTTCCCTCTCAAGTATTGCCTTGCAGCCACTCCATGTCTGCAGTTTGGCCTGCCACACTGCATGTCTGTCCTGTCTAGCCTTTATACCCCATTAGCGTTTACAGGTGATTGAGGTCCATGGAAGGCTAGACTGGTTGTCTGGAGTTGTCCAAAAGTACAAAAATCCAACCTAGACTTATATAAAATTATTATGAAAGAAAGAAGAGAGTAGAAGCAGAAAGGTTGGCTGGTATAAAACAGATAGATAGGTTGAAAAGACTGTGATAGTATTAAAGTCATGGGATGATCACAGCAGTGAGAAAAATGGAAGGAAATGTTTGTAGCTGGAATCATTTAAATGCATTTTAAGTAATGTTTATGGAATGTGCTTTCAGGCCTGCGTGTTGTTTATATGAGGGTTACTGAATAGAGGCAGAGGGAAAGTTACTGTGAGATGAGAGTGTCATGATGGCTGTCATCCTAGTGTATTTTAGAGGGATGTTTCCTCTAAAACAGGGGGATCCATCATTGCACTAATATGCTTTCAACAGAAGCCTACACTGGTGCTAAGCTTGAGTTTTAACTTAATGAGAAAAATTCATTAAGTCACTCTCTTGGGAACCTTCATTTCCCAAGTCACAGCTCTGAAGCACATTCACTACCTAGATAACTTCGGGGACAGGAAGATCATAACCAAGATTTTAAGCTTTTTTTTTTTTTTCCTTTATTTCCCCCCTAAAAATTGAACTCTGAATCTGAACAGCTTCATTGCTCCCTCTTATGATTTGAAAACTTGATCTTCCAGGATTCAATATTCCCAGACTTTAAATGTATGCAGAAGTTTGTGAAGGGCAAACAAAGCCAAACACCTTCAGTTTTGTACTGCCAAAATGTAACGTTAGATTGTGTTATTTCATATTTTGTCTTCCAAAGGCAACTTTAAATTTCCTATTTTTTCCTTTTAAGGTTGTATTGTTTCTTCTGTCTTGTTTCCATCACCCTCAAATTTCCATTCTAAGGAAAATCATGATTATGAGAAGTTCAGTCATTTCACAGGTAAAGTGAACGCCACAGTAAAATGATGCTGCAGAAATGAGCTGGAGATATCTGGATTACTTGGAAATGGGATCTTAGCTGTGCTCAAACCTTGATATAAAAAAAAAAAGAAAGGAAAGCTGGGCAATGATCAGCTACCTTAAACACATAATCAAACAGGCTTTTTCTTTTTTTTCTTAAGTATGACACTTTTTCTTCATGTTCTCCTATGTAATAGATAAAATTTATACTATCATAATCTACATTTTAAGCCTATGTCTGGAGATTTTTAGAAGTCTGCCTGCTGCTCTGGATAGAATTCCTATAATAGGTAGGTATGTCCAAAATGTTTGTTAAAGTTTTTTGCTTATCCCTAATTTATCAGGGAATGAGAGTTCTTTAACTTTGGAAGGGGATCAGATGGAAAACCTATATAAATTAATAGACTGGCCTGCAATGACTGATGTGATTGCAAATGTAGACTGAACAGACATGGCCTGAAACAGTTTACAGCTGACAGAAATTCAGATAGAGGTTTGAAGTAGTCAAGGTTCTATATGGTCTTGGTATGAAGCACGCACTGCGGGGAAGGAATTAGCTTGCTCTTTTATAATGTGAGTTGTCTGAATGGGACCTCTGGTTCTGGTATCTCTGAGTATTCAAGCTGCTTGAAATCAGATCATGGCTCCAGCTTGGCAAATGGCTGCTCTCTTAGGGATCCAAAGCAAAATCCTGGCTCCATCTGTATCCATTTTGAGACATAAGTATGTTAATACCTGAAGGCTAGGGGCAAGGCAATGAGGCCTTGCCCCTAGAGGCAGAGAGCCCACTGCTGGTAGGTGCTTCTTAAATGTGTGTTCTCAGACTACATTTGGGTATCACTCTGAGGAGACACCATCCTTTTTTGTTCCATAAATGTGAAAAAAATGTCATAGTTTGACAATGTCTGATTGTTCTGTGCATACGCAGAGACCTACGGAACAGTTACGAGTCAATCTCTCTCAGATACCAAATATAAAACTAGAGGAAAAAATAATATTTGGGTCTTTCTTCTGGCAAACTTTCCTGCTTTGTTGGCAAACTTTCCTGCTTTGCTTTTTCAGGCTAACAGACGTAGAAATAACCCACCTACCTGTCACTGAAAGTCCCAGGCTGAGGACATTTGGATTCACAGAGATGAAATTTAGAAGCAAATGGGAAAACACTTCCTGAAAACAGCTGGCCCAAAGGGGAACTGCATGGTTCTACCTGTTACTATCTTCCCTCACATGTTTTGCCGTCTTTCTGCAGGTTAAGTAAGTAAGTGAGTCAAAACATTCTTCTGCCATTGCCTCATCTGCTGTTTTCTCTGTGTATACAGCAAAAAAATGCTTGTGGGGCCATTCCAAGTTCAACAACATTTTATTTTTTGAAGGTTATAAGATTCTTGCAGCTCCAGTCAAGATCTGGAGCCCAAGGCGGGTCCAGGTTGCATAAGACAAGTTCTGCAACAGGCAAGTGATATGTGTAGTCCATTAATACAGTTCTTACTCTGAAGGTGTTGTTTCCTATATGAGAAAAGTAGGTTTAACTGACTATAAACCATAACTGAAACTTTAACTGGTCTTATGTATGCACAGTCCTGGCAGAAAGCATTTGCACAGACATCCATTGTCCTGACCCACGGTCAGAGTTCAAACAAACACGACGGGAAAATTAAATCAGGAGTACAGGATATTGTCCTTCATTCTCTGCATTCAGGTTACTCAGATGGCAGAATCTGAAATTTATATGGCATTTTAATTGGTCATGAACAAATGCAAAATGATTCCAAGCTTTGATCTGAACAGATTTCATACATGAATATTTAACATTAACAAAACTTGCCAGAAGGACAATTCTGTGTGTTGAAACCTTGCACTCATCTGCAAGACAGGGAAAGCAATAGGGGTGTGCAGTGCAGTGGAAGCACATTGACATGCTTCATGTGCTACTCATTATTATCATATACAGATACAGAAGGTGATTCAGCTTTTTTACCCTAAACTTAAACACAACCTTAGCCATTAACTGCAATAATAAAACATCAACTCCAATCCCCTAAAAAATAAGACTAGAGATAAACATACAGATGTCTACTGATATCAGCCCATACTCTTATTTCCATAGGATTTAGGAGTCCCACCTTTTAACTTACTGATCTCTCCTCTTTCCAGGACTATAACCTATGTTTAATGATACGGGTTTCTTAATGAATTGCTTTCCTAATGCAGTAATAATAATACTGATCTGTACTCCAGATCTCCTACCAAAATGACTGACTTCTCTGACACCAAAGTTTGCTCTTCTTCCCTACTCTCTTCAGGAACCAATGTGGAACCAAGATGAATTATATATTGTGCATTATTTATTACTATGAGGCCTAGTTCTGAAACTAGTGAGAACTAGAGGGCTGGCAGCATCTAGCAGCAGAAGTAACTCTGCAATTGCTGCTTTCCAAACGCAGCCTTCACTAACAGCTCACCCTGTCCTAAGTCAAAGCTGTCCAGACATTGTTGATTTCTGCAAGCACCAAACCTCACCCCTTCACAGACAACCTAACTGTGATGCTAGCCTGAAAATAGGCTTCTGGACAGACTATTTTCACCTCAAACTGCAGAATTAATGCTAAGCTGAGAACCTTTCTGGCACCAGCCCTGACTGTCTCTCTGAATTGTGTAGGACCTATCAGTGAATTCAGCTTTTGTCCTCTTCCACCCTGAACTCTGTCTCCATAAATGTCAGGTGCTTTTTCTGTAGTCCTGTCACACCTTTGGCCTGCAGATTAATCACTGACAGTTCTTGGCTGGAAAATCACCCTAAAATGAAGAGTGAAAGGTTGTCAGGATTCAGCAATAAATTTATATTTACAACCTCTGTTTTCTTGAACCCTGACCCAACCCTAAATTAATAATATCTTAGTATCATAGTAAGCCCACCTATCTTCTAGGCAATGCCTGAGCACACAGACTGCACTCTTCCTTGCCAGCAGTAGCCTCACTCTAATGGACAGGCTTCATCAATAATGTAAGTTCTCCATTCTCTCATTACTTGCCCCCTAACACTAATATGCTTCATATGCCCTCGAATGCTTTCTGATATGTCCTCTAATATATGTTTCATTATAGACTAGATAACACCCGGATCAGTAATGAGTCCATCATCCTTTTGGGCATCAACCCTCATCTCTGCATTAAAAGCAAGTCTCCACGTTAAAACATTGTCTGTTTTAACTGTGTTTTTACTTTGAGCAACAACTTCTAGGTTCAGTGTAGCTGATCAGTGTTTTAACAATCCTAGGTCTAATAGACCATTTTTATATTGTTGTTTGATAAAGACAAGGAAAAAAATATACTAGCAAATGTGCAAACACCTTTTCAAGGTCTGAGCAATATTGAGCTTTGCTGGTTTGGGAATTTCCATATATTTATATGTATTGTAAGATACTTTTTTTTTAAGAAGTGTAGAATAAATTAATATAACTGTGTTCTTTCTCTTCATCTCTAAAACTCTTCTAAGAGCACTCCCTTCTCTCTTCAGTGCTGACTGACTGAAAACTAATGGAGGGATTCCCATTAATTTTAATGTGCACTGGAACAAATTCCAAACCAGAACTCCGTAAAACTCACAGCATGACAAAATAATGTCTCAAAATTAACATAAACACTTCTCTCTATAGATATATTTCTTCAAGAGCAATTCACTGGAGAAAATATACTCCACAGGTTTTCCTAATCATATTTCTTTTTTGGTAATGTAAGAAGTTAATCCCCAGGCGTAATGTTTTGTTCCCATTCAACTCAAAGATAAAAATTCTCTTGAGTTTCATGGGAACAAGGGTATTCTAAAAATAAAATTGTTCCTCTGATAACCTCTAGTGGATTTTTTTTTCTCTCAGAAAGCAAACACAGAAAAGAAGACATTTTCATCAGTTCCATTTCTGTCCTCAGAGTTTAATTCTGATCAGTGCAAACATAGCTTAGGAATACACAAAGGCACTTTATGTTTGCTCATATACCCTCTAGATTATGGATTGTCCTCATGCTAAATTGCCCCTTACTAATGGTAGTTTATGGCTGCTTCTGGGCAACACCATGGCTCAGGATTTTCTGCTTAGGCAGGAAAAAAAAAACACATTAGATGGTCCTGTACTGAACACATAGAGAGGCAATTCTTTCTTGGACTCCTGTGGTTTCTTATCTGCCCCATATACTGCAATGATTTCTATAGAAAACACTTTATTCTATCTGTGATCACTGTGAATCTTTCCTGATGAGGCAAGTGCATCACACAACACAATCAAAATTTGAGATGGAATCACAGCCGTTACATAGATGTAGCAATAGAATTTTAATAGTCGCTGCGTTTCAGACTTTCTAACTCATTCCCACAACCGCCTGGTGACCCAAGTCTCCCACGAGAGAGGGGAACATTAAGACTTCGGGTATCATTTCATGTAAAACAACGAGCAGCCTGTTTGCAATGAGCGCGCCCTATACACCATGGAGTTCTCTTTCATCTGCAGTTTACTCTTGCAGTTAAACAAGGCTCTGCAGGATATTTCCTCCTGCCTTTTGGAGACCCATTTGTCATTCTGCATGAGTATATGAGTCCTACCTTTATGTTGCTCCATGAAGGCTCTTAGCTGGGTGACCATGCTGGGTTTGGCAAACACCATTTGAGTTGGTGCTTCACTCTTCAATTAGTTCTTTAAGTGGAATGAGGAAGGGGACCACACAAATGCAATCCATATCTGTCAAAAGCAATGTCAGCCTTTTCTAGATGATGGTTGCGAGTAAGGATCTCTGCCCAAACACTTGTTTGCTCACCTGGCTGCCTATGAGGAGGGAAGGTCTCCACACCAGCATGTGGTTTGCGCATGCACAGGTCCAAACTGAGAAAGAAAGCATGTCCTCTTCTCTTATGTTCATTACTGTTCTTCGACTTCAGCATTTTTGACAGAAGATCAGAAACAGACCATTCATTTCTAGCAGTATGAAACAACAGCAGAAGTACCATTTTTGTGGGTTAAACTTCCATTTACACAGCAAGATTTAGCTGTTGCTGTAGCTCTTGTTATATAATCAATACAAGGCGTGAAGTATGCATCAGCTTTATAGTTCTGCAGATTGTGTTTTCTCTTTATGTAAAAAAAAAAAAAAAAGAGGAATCAGTATAACTGGGACATGTGTTTCAACTCGAAGCACTGAAGGAAGAGTGGCCCCCATATCTTCTGCTTATCAATTCTTCTTCAATCAATAATGGAAAAAAAGATGAGCATCATCGACTTGGTAGTGCCAGCATGGACTTTTATCCTAATCCTCTCTTGATGATAGAGTAGAAGGTGGAGCACGAATGAGTCACACTATCCTGCATGTTAAAGGAGACAGTAAAACAATCCAGAGGGGTTTTAGTTTGATTTTTTATTCACCAGTGCAAGATCTTTGTTATAACAACACCCACCATTAACTGGTGTGATTGTTATAGGGATGGGCTTACTGATTAGTAATTAGCAATTGGCAATTAGTGAGAAAAAAAAGCAAAGAAAAGAAAGCAAAGGAAAATAAAGTAAAAAAAAAAAAAAGGGATGGAACAAAAGAGAAGGCGCAGATTCATTACTCTTAATTTTGAGTTCCACAATTTCATGTGAGAAGTGAGTGTTTATTTGTTTATGCACTTACTATTTCAGTTTTTCTGTTTTACTTAAGGTGGAATGTGCTTTGTAGTGGGATGTATAATGAAATTAGTGAACATATGGGAATCTAGATTGCAGCAGACCTAATGTGGAGGAAAGGCCATAGAGAAAGCTGTTGAAGAAGCCTGGGAGAGGTACCATAGGAATATTGTGTGGGTGCTACAGGGCACATGAGGTGGGTGTTGTGTTCAGCTTCTGAATGTGTCTGAGGTGAATCACATGAAAAAGACTTGAGCAATTGCAGTCAAAGCTGAATCCTCCTGCCATAAAAGTGAGAGCTATGCTCTCTTGGCAATCAAACTGCGTACTGAGTTCCCCTTATCATTTCAGAGAGGCAGTCTGGATACAGTGAAGTACGTAGAAAGTGAGGAGACCTAAGAAGTATGTGAGAAAGGGAAATACAGAGCCTGGAGAACGAGGAACGTGACATCTGCAGTGGAAGGAGAAGAGTGCAGGGGTCTCACTGCTGAGATCTCCAAGGCGAGTGAGGTGGGTGTTTGCAGCAGGGTCCTGCTTGCCCGGAGAGCAGCAAGGGATGTGAAGCCTTCGCCCCAGGAGCTGGGGACCAGAGACCATGGGGCTGGGCTAATCGAAACCGTCTGAGTTCACAGGTGATGGTGAACACGGGCTATGATAGACTATAGGAAAGAGCCAGAAGGAGTAGTAGGACTCTGAAGTTGTAGGGAACCTGAGAACACAAGAAGAAAATAGGTAAGCTCTAAGAGCACACACTCATGATGGACAATAAAGTTATGTGTGGTTTTCAAACGCTCTTCAACGTGGCTTCTACATTTGCAGCTGCAATTCAGACAATGCAAATTCCCATCTAAGTGAAAATTCATGGAATTTTGTCTAAGAAAGAAAGATGAACGATCACTATTATGGGATTTTTCCTGCATGTACAATAATGCCAGAATGTTGACATTAAGCTGTCTGATGTACTTCAAGCAACAAAAGTCTAAAGAGGACATAAAGTTTCTAGACACTCACAAAAGTTAAAACATAATTAAATTTAATAATGATATTAAATTATATAGCTATTACACCTTTTATTCGGTTTATTAAAATATCTCTCAGGCAATTTCAAACATTGCTTACAAAAATACCCGGGCACTAGTGTACTTCTAGAGCAATGTGAGTTCTTCACCAGCAGATAGCAGCACTGGCCTAACTATAGTCTCAATACAACTATTACTTCCTATTTTCTTCCTCCCTTAAATGACCACACAGCTATAACCAAAGGAAGATTTTTCTCCACTGCTCACATGTGGAATGCCTGGTCCCATTACTGAATATTTCCATCAAATTAAATATAAGCATATGGTCTATTATCAACAGAAAACTATAATCATCACTCTGCTCACAAAATCACTGTTGTGCCTCAATTTTCTTCCTTCCAGGGTACTTCTTACCTGCAAGACCTTCTAACAGCTTTCACAGACACAGGCAATGCGGAAGGTAAAACCGAGAATGATGGAGACCAATGCAATGTTTGCCTGCCGTTCGCTATTTGTTCAGTATTTGTCCGTGAACTGATCAAGACAGGAATCACAGAAGTGTACCTTAGGAAACACACGGCAGAACAGGACCTTTGCCCTTGGATACATTTTACTCCTGATTACTTTTAGATAGGGAGGGATAATCATGTCAAGGCAGCACATTGCAAATTTTGAAGTCATGATCATAGGAGATAACTGGTACGCTGGACACTTCCTTTCTAGCTCCAAATCCACCAGCAGAGCTTGCTTACCGCCTTACCTGTAAGGTGCAGTGAACTTACGTAACATCACTTTTATTTGGGATCTTCCATCAAGTCTGACTCACTCCCAGACTGGTCTCAGACCGGCCCTGTCACCACGGCTGATCTGGATGCCAGGCTGGCCCTGGCTGCCCATCCTGGCCAGCCCTGCTCACCAGCTTTAGGGGAGGTGGGATGGGACTGGGCTGGTGAGGCCTTCACCCTACCAGGGTTGTTACTGTCCCCAGCTCCTGCCTCCCTGACGGACCTTGCTGCACCCTGACACGGCCTTCTCCTGGTGAAGGGGAGCTCAGGATGTGCAGGAAAAAAAATGATGAGAAGAAAAATTTAAACTTTCTTTTGTGCCTGGGCTTGCCTGGGTCATACTTGTTTAAGCTTTTGCATTTTTATTTTTTTCAATGGGTGACAAGAGTTTCCAAGTCAAACTGTTTTGATGCAATGGTTAGTTTTAATATAATTCTTTCAGCCAAATGGACTGTTCTATGACCTGCAAAAATCTATTCTCAAGCTCTTAAGCCCAGAAATTCAACATTGTAGTCAACACTTTCTGGCTGTACAGGATAAGAAAATCCACTGACCCTTACAGGAAGTCCATGACCAGACAACAGAATGTGAGATTACAAAAAAAAGATTAAAGACAATGTCTTCCACTAGATAGACCTGCAATGTTTGAGATATCATTCCTCCTGCTTTCCTATACTTCCATCATGAGCCACACAAGCTGGTTTACTATGACCTTCTTATATTGGGTTTTGTGCTCAGATGGACTTCCATTTCCTGCAAGACCTGACACTACACAGACTTCTGCCAAGACTCCAAGGAGAAGTTGGTTATTCCTTAAAGAAATAGAAATGTAAAAATAAAAAATAATTACCAGTCATCTGCTCAATAATGTCACCTGAACTTTTATGCTATGGTCAACATTGCTGTGTCTCCAGACATTTTTGACTAGCTCCTCCCCAACTTATGTTCCTATTTCCTTCCACCAATGAAAAAGAGAAAAAAATAGTTCATGGCATGCAGATCTTTAGATACAAACACCAGTAAGGTAGATCAAAGCTAAGCATTTCTAGAGACTAGAGCAAATTGACTGTGTACATATATATGCCAGCTCTTTTTGTTTTAGATAAAAGTACCAGAGGGCTATTTAAGAGTTCAGCAGGATCTGAATAATAAGTATATAGAACAGAATAGGGAATTAGTAACCTTAAGTACAAATGCCTAGGTTTTGGTTCTAGGTGGATCATAACACTCTTGGGAGTATAAAACACTCAAGGAAGACAAACTTCACACAAGACAATTTACCCTGTAAGAATGTCTCATACTGAGTTACTGGTATTTCAAAGCAATCCAAGGCATACCATACCATAAGTCAATTTATACCAACACAGCTGAAGTCATATAGGTAATACACAGAACCATGTTCCATCAGTACATAATAGAAATTTGGGGCATGACGAGTAAATATAATTTTAAAACAGAGTAGGGTATTACTTGTGTATAAAGCAATATGGAAAAGTGTACTAGATAATCTTATAGAGGATGTACTTTACTGAGGTCTTTTTGAGGATGTGTGGGGAATTAGCACAGAGGAGGTAGACCAGTCTTTCTGAGGACTGACAAGTCTTGGGTTCTCTGGTGAGCCTTTCAGGCTGTTACCAGTGATTGTTAGTGGTCATAGCCCTGTATAGCTTTAAAGCATCCTGTTAAATACAGGCTTATCATCAGTAATATGGACAGCACAGATTTACCTTGAATACCTCTCCACCTCCACCTCCACCTTGAATACCTCTCCACCTCCCTTTGAGCTGCATGTCCAAGGCTCACTTCGCGCTTTCTGTAGTCTCTTAAAAGCAATCTTAATAAATGATGATAGATGGCATACTCCAAGTTTTGCAGCTCCTTGCAGCCTAGTAATCCTTTTTCAGAGAAACAATGAGGATCTAGGAAGAGCTATAAATGGCTTTGTAGAAGTTACTGAGACTATCAGCAGCTAATACACATTCTTAGGTCTGTTTGTTTTTTTGTGAAGATAGAGCAATATCTACTCAGCAATTTCCAGTGTTCTGGTTAGTCTGCAGTGATAGCCATTCCTCTTGCTCTGCAAAAATAATGCCTTTTTTATAGCATTCTATATTTTACATTCTTTGTTTTGAAGAACTGTTGTCTGTGTATAAAAAAAACCTGACACAATATGAATATTTACTGAGAATGTTTATTGCATTCAATCTTTCCAGGCTCTCTCTCTAGGTTGGGTGGGAGATTCCTAAAGAGATTTCTTTCTTGGCTTTGTGTAAATGCTATTTACACAGAGAGATGGGAGATGGTTTCTTAAGAACGTGAGGGACAATAATATATTTTTATTATTACATATCTTACTGCTCTGTGATGGAATCTAGCCCAGAGGAATGTCTGGAAATTGTATAGCCTCCCCATGGCTCTGCTTGTCCCAAGGAAACTTTGAGGCACATTGTAATACTTATCTGATGCTCCTTGGGATATCTCAATTCTTTTGTTTGTTAATAACAGTCTTTCGTCTTTTTTTTCATGACAAAACATGATGAGCCTCTTTTTTTTTCTGGAAGGAAAGAAAAACAATGCAACAAGTTAAATGCTAGTCCAGTAACTGCCCATCTTTACTGGGCAAGGCCAGTTACTCCGCAAGTATTTTGCCCTTTATTCTTTTCCTAGGACCTCCTGCTCTGTTCATCCTTGAGGCCACCAGGCACAGTGGAATTTAGGAGGAGTCTGTGATATTTCTTGGAAATGGCATTGTTGCGTGGAAAGGCAAAATTCTTGTATTACAGATGCTCTGTCTAAATGGCTTGATCCAATGCCCAGTGAAGCTAATGTTTCCATGGTCTATTTAGTCAGACCAGATAAGAACAGCTGCAGCTTGAAGGAATAAATGCTAATAACATCTCTTTTTTTATTGAAAACTATTTATTTTCCTATAAAATAAATAATAATAAAAGTGAACTCTCACTGTCAGAACAATACCACGGGTTTATCCCAACAGCCAAGGTACAATCTGTGTTACTGTCATCTTTTTTTTTTCTTTTTTTTAATATTAATAGGATGTTTATTCCTTTAAACTATTTAAACTTTGTTCAATCTTCTAGTCCTTTCACTAAAAGAAATTACTAGCTGCAGGGTAATCTAGAGAAATATCTGTGTTTTAATACTAGCTATATGTCATCCAGGTTCCCACCGGAGATGACATTATTGCTTTTCAATGGCAAGAGCTGGTCACATGGGAGGTGATGTTTTTATTACAATCAGCTGCAGAGAATTGGTGAGGGTGAGCTCATCTGCAGCTGAGTATGTTTGAACTTTTGTACCTTTCAGTACCTTTCTGTAAGTAGTGGGAATGCTCTCTATTTAAGTTGTTTCCTGTAAATTTTGAGGCTTTGAAAATGTCCACAAAAAATGAACTTTTCAGAAGAAGAGAAGATTGAACTGGAGAGGTATGATGCTGATCACCAAAGTCAAATAGTCTCGCATCTAGGCTATAAGGCATTGTTATGGTTTAAATTTCTGATTTGATCGTAGTCTTCCATTCAGAGAATTACTCAGAGATTTTTTAGAATCCATGCTGTATTGAACAAAGTAGATGCCACTTACATTTGGCCTGTTATTATGCTGGAAATCTCTTGTGAGGTGTTGAGCACCCTTAACTCCTATCTGAGGCTTCAGGAATTAGTCTTTAGTCAAAGCCTTGATGAACACGCATCACATCTGCTTCACTGGGATGGTTTCCAGATGACATACATTTCATTGACTTTCTGTGAGGAGCAAATGGAAATCTAGTGGCACATCTGGTGCTGCCTGCAAATCAATTTACAGTAGTTAAATAGATTTGAATAGGCGCTCACTCACACGAAGAACCCCTTGTGCAGCTCGCTGTTTGCTTTACCCCACTGACTATTAAACAATCACATTTACCTTAATGCAGATTTTGTTGTGGAGGGAAGAAAAGATGACAGTTTGCACATGGCTGAGCCATAAGGAAGTTAATGAAATTAAGGCAAAGATCTCCCAGCCCAGTAGGAAAACCCGGATAACAGGAACAATCATTTAGCCAGCATATATATGTTCCTGTGGGAGCCAAAGCTAATTATCAAGGCCAGGTTGAATCCAGAGGGGTATGGAGATGACAGTGCAGCAGTATTTATCTGCACAGCTGCTCTAGTCAAATTTATTTACATGTTCCAGAGAAACAGTGCTTTTAAAGCAGATTTCTCCCCAGTGCAGCAGTAAGGGAGCTGTGCGTTCTGCCTATCAAGTTTTTGCAACAATTTACAATGAATAAAATCAGCTTACATTACCCAGCTTACCCAATACCATCCATTTGGGTCAGTAGTGATCACTTTTGGAAAAGATGGTTCAAAAACAAGGAGTTTACAGAGCAAAAGAAAGAAAGAAGCTCAAAGTCTGGAAACTCTCCACAAAACAGGCACTTCTTTTTTTACTGATTTAAATAAATCAGTCAGTCATCAAAGGATGTTCTCATCCTGCAGTCATCAAAGGATGTTCTCTTATCACAGAGCAGACTTGGGATTAACAGCACACCTCATGATCTCCGTGTATTCTCTTTGCTAAACCAGATCATAAAAGGTGAGAAGCAGCAGTTTTGTCTAGTGCAGTTTTATGAGTTAAAAGAATTGTTTTGTCCTTAAAGCACGGGGCCAGACCTTAGAACATCTGGTTCAGTTCCTGTCTTTTCCATAAACTTCCTGTGTGACAAAATATCCCAGTACTTCAAATCCCTATCTATCCATCAGGGATGATGTTATTTTCTTGTTTTACAGAGGTGGACAGTTCATGAAGTGGAGTCTATGGGAGTACCTGCATATGCCTAATCTGAGAAAGATGTGACCTTAAGAGGCAGACAGGATTTGAGTATCCTTTGAGTATTCTTAATATCCAGTCCTAGCTCTGGCATCGTTTTCTGTGTCATTTTTAAGTGTCTCTCTTTCAGTGTTGTCATCTGCAATATTAGGGCAATGCTACTTTCAGTTGCAGTGACAGCTGTGTGAATAAATTGTCTGTAATGTTTCTTAGCACTTAGAAGAAGGAGGGTGCTGTAAGAGCTTAAATCATTTTGATGATGAAAATCCCAGGCACTAAGCTATCGTTTGCACAACATAGTGGTTTTACTGTCGGAAACTTTTGCCACATATGTGCCAACAGAGCTTCTTCTCTGCTTTCAATATGAAAAGGTTCATTCAACCTTGACACATTATTATCTCCCGTCTTTCAGATGCACAAACCCAGCTGCACCGGTGTGAAAGACAAGGAATGAATAAATGATGGCTGCAGTCTGATCTTGGCCAGCATGTAGTGAAGATTTTATCTGAATGCAGCAAAAGGCATTGACCTGCAGGCCGTTTTCCAGCCTGTGCCTAAGTGGAATGTTGGCCGCCTGCCAGCGGCAGAGCAAAAAGTCAAATTGTGAAACAGGAGAAATAGCTGAGGCCACTTCTGAAATAGGTGGAGTGGTCACAGGGAGCTCATTCTAATTCCCGCCCAGTCTGGGTTACATCTTTCCTTCCAAAGATTTTATCACTTCTGCGGCTTCCTGATTATTTCTCCTCAAGATTCAAATCTCACCCTGCAAAGCACTGGGAATCTGTGCTGAGAACCTATCTAAAAGTTATCTGATGTAAACTAACAAGTTTCGAAGAAGTTTGCTTTTCCGAGGGGGAACAGATTGTTTGGAGCAAACGCTGCAGACATCTCCTCTGGGCTGATAACTGATGCTGTGGGCTAGCTGAGGAAATGTTTGTAATTGCTGTAGAGAACTATTGCTTTCCCAAATGTGTATACGTAAATTGTCTGGTCCTGTTCCTATGATCATATGACTCTTCTCTTTTTAATCCAGAAACCATATTCTCAAAATTACAGATTGAAAAGCTGTGGGTAATAATAATTTGATAGCATAGTATTAAAACTGTAAACTAGTATTGTAATTGCCTCCTTTTAGCTCACCTGACATGTTTGTATTTTTCTACAGTGAAGTGTTTTTGTTTTTACTGCAATAAAGCAATTGTCTGGAGCAATGAGCAAGTGGTGTGAATACCCTCCTTGAGCCAAAAGAAAAGAAGGAAAACAAGCAAGCAGGCTTTGGAGAAAAGAAACAACTATTCATTCCTGCATCCCTAATCACAGCAATACACATTCCACAAGACAGCTTGTTCCTGATAAACACAGAACACGCTCTGCTTTCTTGTGAACAAATATTTTCTAGTAATTTAAAAGTAAACATTTGGATTGATGATGATAAGCTGGGTATCTTGAAATACTTTAGACATCAGGACAGCATATGCAAGCCCAGTCATGCTGACTCTGTTCTGGCATCCCTTTGGGGTACTCACCAGTGAGACTCTAAGTACCTCTGATTCAAGAAACACTTAAGGTTGATCCAGAATTTCACTTAGCACTGGGGCAGTAACCCCTAATATTTTCATTTTTTGAGAACAGGATACCAACAGAGCATTTATCTTAGGAAAGCAGAATATGAAGAAAAGGTACAAAAAATGAGAGCACGAGGATGGGGATGTTTGAACAGACCAGGTTCTCACCCAGTGAGAATCAGCTCAGCACTCCCTTCACACCAATCTTTCGAAACGCTCAGCAAGGGATGATATAAACAGTTGTGATCAGTTCTGGACCAAAACTCTAGCTAGGAGCTACCTTAAAGTACTAGACATAGTTTGTAGAAAGTCATATCTTTCATGAGACCGTTCACTATAGATGAGGTTTGTGATATGCAAGCAAGCCTGGGTTGTGTTAGTGCTATTAGCTGATCTGAAAGGTGATTACTCCTTGCTTCAGTTGTAGCCTTAGGCTATTGTAGCTACAGAAATATTGCTGTATTATAATGCTGTTCTTGTGGTCCCGCTCGACAAAAAGAGAACCAAATTTGAAAATGTACATATCTATAGCAACTTTAGTAGAGCTTTACATATTTACAGGAAGCAAGAGTGAGGTCTGTGCTGTATGCTGAATCCTCCTTTGAGGACACCATCCAATCTGATGCAGAAAAAGCAGAAAATTTCACAAAGTTGTTTCAAAACTGAGTTACAGATAACTTAAGTATATTTGAAAGAGTAAAAGTGAAGATTACACTGAAACAAGGGAACGCCACAAATGGACTAGTCAGTAACATCTTAAAAGATGATAAAAAGTGGATTTAATAATAAAGCCTTATCACAAATACTATAAACAAGCAGGACTTTTACATCTGAAACTTAGTACGGAGAACTTCATTCTCAAATGTAGGTCAGGTTTCCAGATGCTTCCTGATAACAGATGAGGCACTCTGTGCCAGCATGCAATTTCTCACTTAGATAACGCATAGGAAACAAAATGATCTAAACTCCCAAGACACTTGACCTTGTGTGCAGTTGTCTAGGATCAAAATTATGTACAAAATACTCAGATATTATCAGGGCCTTGTGTATATCGTGATTCCATAGCAATGGAATTTGCTGAAAAATTGCAGTCTGGACTCTTGTTTATTATTAGATACTATATAAAACGATAGGAGAAGGATTCTGGAAGTGCTTTAGGGAGCTTTTGTAGTGGGCACTTGGCAGTCATCTGGCAAATGGCAGTCCCGTTTCCTAACTTAATGAGGACTACAGAATAGAAAGATGCACCAAAAGGGTTTAATTGCAGTAGTTTCCATAATTGCTGTGATTTATAAAAGAAACGAAGGGACTTATAAAGTAGATACGTTTCTCATCTTATGAGCATTAACACACCTTTCATAATGCCAGACAAGTACCCTTAGTGTACTGAATTACACTTTTAATGTTAGCTGTGAGGATAAGCTGCCATCATCTGGAGTGGATGGCAGGGAGGAATTTAGAAAGGAAAGATGCTCATTTAGAAGCAGCATCATTATTTTTTATTAGTCAAGTAGGAATATGAAAATTACTAACATACCCAAATCCTGGTGACATGGATCAGATTCCAGAATCTTTGAAATAGGCCAAGTTATGCTCTGATGACATTTTATCTGGGGAAAAAATAGAAGTGCTTTATACATTTATACATTTTTACCCTATCATGCAAAATATAATTTATGCATATGCTATTTTATAGTTCTAGAAATGCCTCCATAACCTGAAGGGCTTTCCCTCATGACAGCTCATGACACAGTTCCTTCAAGGAAATACTATGAGGCCATAGGTAAGACTGAAAATTAAGGAAGCCTTTATCATTTTTGTGTTGATATAACTAAGGTACTAATTTTTTCTTGTCTGCATAATTATGTAAACAGTCTGCTACCTTTGATGTAAGTACTGATGAAATTTTTATATTCAATTTAAGGGCAGCTTCTTTAAATAGCTCTAACATTAAGTTAAAAATTCAACTCCCATTGCGCAGGCCTAAGACTCATTCACCCTTCGCACAGATAACATGTTGCAATGCTAATAGAAGCCCAGACCATTCTTTTCTCATCTTCTTTTGAGTATTGACATCTTTTTGTTGGTTACCTTTTGCATTGTCCAGATGCAGTTTGGAACAGAAACCGCAGCCACAGCGTCCTGCCAGGACACAAACAGTCTCTGTGCAGAAGCTATCCACAGCCCATGACGGGGAAGACCAAGGCAAGTGCAGGAGCCCGTGCCAGGCAAGGACACCTCTCTGGGTTCCCTTCCCAATCCGTGCTGGAACTTTTGGAGGAATTGGTCTCTGATGAGTGGACTTGTGGGCATGCCTGTCTCTTAGGCATACTCTTCTAGGCACAGTTTTTGAATCCCAGATAGAGCTCTAGGCTGGCACAGCTCCACTAGATGAGATGATTGTGCATCCCACTCTGCTAGTGCTGTGGGTGTTCGCGGGTTATCAGAAGTGAATACAGCGGGTTATCAGAAGCGAATAGAGCCAAGTTAAGAAAGCGACGACAGAGGAGCTGACTATCTTGGGAAGGCAGCAAACCAAGGGTAGGCAGAGCATGATCAGGCAAAGGTGGACCAGGGTCCAAGGCTGGATCAGACATCTTATTTCCCAAATCTGTTGAGATGGTAACTTAACTCAGTCTAGTTTGAGAGCTACTTGAGCCTCACCAGGAAAAGATGAGCTTAGAAGAGCAGTATTGCAAGGAGCAGGAATCCTACAGAACGAAGCAGAGAGCTGTTCAAGGGTCAGAGAAAGAGAACTGATCCAGCAGAGCCTGAGAGGAATCTAAACACTGCTCAAAGCACTCTGAGCCCAGGGGGAGTTTTCTAAACTATCTGAATTAAAGCACATTCTTCAGTCTTAAATAACAGTGGCAACTTTAAGTGTCTCCTTCCTTTTTGGGCTTGTTTTTTTTGTCTTTGGGGAGAAAGTGAGGAAAAAAAGAACAGACCTGAAGTCCACAAAGTGCAATGTTCTCATGTTGCAAACAATCATTTAATAAAAATCTGCTTGCAAACTGCTGGCAATCCTTTTAAAATAAAATTGGTCTTCTTGTTCCTATTACAGCTCTCAAAAGACTGCTTTAGTAAGTCTTCAATCTGCTCTTTAGAAACCTTCCTTCAGCTGACATTGTGCCAGTATCTTCTTTTGGAATGAAGAGCAATTCCTCTTCCATACATATCCCTTGATGCATTCATGGGCTGCAGTCAAATCCTTGTTTATCGGATTGCTCATTAGAACAACCTCAATCTTTTGGCCATCTTTACAAGAGAAGGTCTTCATGAACCTAGTTCCAGTGCTCTAGTTTCATGACCAAGCTAGTGTCCAGTCTCTAAATGTGCTTTGCATTCATGATCCAGGTCAATTTTTTTCTCTTTTTCATAGTTTTAAGATAGTGGATCTCATAGCTGGGCACCTAACACACAGGTCCTTGTCCCCGGATGCCTCTAGCTGATAAACTGCCAACTTAGAGCTGAAATTCTTACTTGTCTTTGCATTTTATTTACAGTTCCTCTCTTTTCTTTCACTTCTGTCTTTAAAATCAGTCCCTGTTTCCTGCATGATGTTCTGTTCCCTCTCCTTATTCAGTATTCCACCACAGTACTGAAAATGCCTCTGACTTTCTGTAATCCATAGATTTCTTTAATATGCTCTAGTCTTTGTGCCAAGACCGTAAGTAAAGAATATTTTATAATATTGATGCCATAACCAGTCCTCGAGGATGTCCCCCTGAAAACTTCCTCAAATCCTCAATGATAAACCCTGTTCGCTTTCCCTCATTCAACTCCTTGCTAAATCCTCTTGTCATTGGCAGACTAATTTGTATTCTCATAGTCCTATACTAGGAACCACTATACTCTTTTCTATATTCATTAATACTGTTGAATTGTATAACAAAGCTTTGTAGCAGTCCTGATAGATCTCCTTCATATTCTTTCCGTAAAAGAAATTGATTATCTTGTTAGAAACTGTGCCAAGTATATGTGTTACAGCCCATCCGTGGTAAGCGCAGGCCACATTTTGTCCTATTTTTTCATTTTCCTTTATGTCATCTACTATTTTTTTCCCTTCATGGCATGTTCTAAAGCCTTATATACTATTGAGGTCTGTAAATGCCTCATTACATTTTTTGTGTTTTGTTAAAAACAGAAGTAGTGTTTGCAGTACAAGATGCAAAAAAAAAAATTTGCTTTGGGGTCTTAGGTAGAAAATCTTTCAGTTCTGATTGCAGTTTTCCAGGCCTTTCTTTAATGATTAAAGATTCCTCTTTTTTTTTTTTCTTTTTACTTTTATTTGTGTGCATTTTTGGCAACTCACACTTTATTGCTGTCTTCTCTAACCTCTGAGGAAGAGCAGTTTTAGTTGATTAATTTCCTTTTCCATTTCTGGAGGCTTTATGTTTACCCATAATGTATTTTTCTAGGTAGCAGTTCATGCAGCTACAGTTAAGACATTCCTCTAAAAGTGTTTTCCTTTCCTCAGGATTTGAGTTACAGAGGAATTTTGCCTCTCCCACTTGCAAATGCTCCAAAATTTTCTCACAATTCAGACTTTTGAGCTCTTCTGTTCAGCAGACTCCACTAAATGGTTCTCCTCATTATTCAAATTCTGTTCTTTTTTTCTGGCACCACTTTTAAAATTTAATTTAATGTAAATTGATTTGAATTCACTCACAATCACTTGGCCCAAAATGTTTTTATATGCTACCTCCGTTCTTTAGCTAGTTGGAGCAGAAGACCACAGTGTTTAGTCTACAGTGCTTTGCAGTAAACTCTCAAATGTGATGATACCTCCCCAAGGTAATTGAAAAACAGTACAACAGAAATTTTGTGTATTCCTTCTGTTAGAACAGCACGTCTTGTAGAGTCTTTTAGTGCACACGAAGGCAACCCTGTCTAGCAAGTCTGTGATTTATAGTTATGAAAAGACTGATTCATTCAACCCATAGTCTTGTCTTCACAATGAAAAACATTTGTCCTACTGATTCAAGACACATTATACTTGTTTCAGCAGTGCCCACTTTATTCATTAAGGCTAGACCTCTATCCCATGAATAATCCCAATGTTTTTCCATAGGGATAGTTTACAGTAAAAGATGGGATATTCTGGGAAGCCATAACAGAATTATGGCCCTAAAAGATGTGAAGGCTACAGAGTTTGTGAAAGGGGGAAATTTTTAATTATATTCTGAAGGATGTACTAGCAATTGTGGGAAAAAAAAGTAGGTAAAAAGCATAGCATAAAAGCATATCAGGAAAAAACATATTGATACTAAAATGCAGTACAGTCCAGAAATATCTCCCAAAGGGAATCTTGGAAACACAAAAGCCTTGGACTTTTAAAAACAGATTTGACAATGCAATAGAATATATCCTGCATTTTTAAGCTGGCTAGCACAGATTTTTTCCATTTCTAGCTTCCTGGCGCTAGCTTCCAGAGGGCTCCTGACACACATGTCTGTGTTCCCTATCTCCTCTTTCCCTGACAGATGTTCTATTCCTCCTTAGAAGGGGAGTAGCAGCACCCTTTACTGACTGTTCCTCAGATTTCACCCATAATTAATTTAACCGCAAATTTCAAGTACTATTGCACTGCTTTGCACCTATTCCCCTGACCTTAGATGTAACTAATTTCTGACTTCTAGGTGCTCCTCCTGTCTGTGGCTCAGAGTGGAGGGGGAAGGAAATGCTAGCTGCTCTTTGGCAGTTCTGTGCATGAAAATGATTTATTTTCAAGGTATGGTTTTCAAGGCAACCTGCAGGTGTGACCCAAAACAAAAGTGCTTTTATTCACTTTGTTTAATATCCCATCCTGAAGTTTGTGGCACCAATGGCAGGAGATAGATTTTTGCAGAACTAGATACTTGTAATTTCTTTGCAATCTTTCTGCATACAGTGCTGGATTTACATGCATTCCACCCCTAAAATTAGGCTGGAGGCATTCTTCATCTTCCAGGGTTAGCTAATCCATCATTAGATGGACCCATGCAGATCTGTAGGAAATGTTTGCTTTTAAAGCCAAGCTTTCTTACATCAGCTTTTTACATTTTATTCACTTGGACAAGCTGATTAATGGTGTCAGCGTTGTACATTTGCTTTGCAATGAATACTGAGCAGATGTTATACTGGCTAGCTGCCCCACACCGTGCATGAAGAGGTCAGTTCTGCAAGACCTTGCGTTTCTGAGCAGTCTGTTACCGCAAGGTCGAAGGGTGCCCTGCAGTCTGTTTTCTATATAAGTATGATATTGACTAATCCTAGCTATTTTGATGGATATTTTGATTCAGGTCCTCTGGGAAAGGCTTTATTTTAGAAGCATAGGGCCTAACCTGACTTGTCCCTCTAGGCCAAACTTCTGCGGACTGCAAGAGCAATTTTCTCTGCAAGGACTTCAGTGTTGAACTAATTTTGAGGTGCTGTCATTATAACTAGCATTTTTTCTCTCTGTAGGCATGGTCTGTGGTAAACATCTTTGTACCAAGCCATAACACAGCATGGACATAACACAGCATGTCCAAATGGCAGCTGCCTCAGGTACCACGGCACATTTGCATTGCCACAGTCCTGCTGGCCAGAAAAACTCTTCCTTTATAACAATTCTTAAGATGTATAAGCTGAAGTAGGCCGTCTTCTGTATGATGCACATTCCCTTGATAATTGCATGTACGCTATTTATATTTCTCTCCGAAAGCACAAATCTCCTGGTTAGTTGTATTTCATTAAAATAAGCCCTTCTCTAGCTTCATAACCAACAAGTTTTTAAGGCTGTTTGGTTAAGCCAGTGAGAGTTGATGCACAATAAAAGCCTAAAGGTAATGAGGCTTTTGCTTACCGGGCATCTTTAGTATTCGCAGAGTACCTTTCCCAGGGCAAGCTCATTCTCAACTGGGATATCCAGTAGCTTTTAACTCAGTTCATCACCTTCCAGTTGCCTGTGCCCTTCCCCTTGAATACCAATTTCCAAGTAAGAAAGCTACAGAAGGGGCCTAGGGGTAGCGAGAAGCAGAGGGGCACTTGTTCTCTCTGCCACTTGAGGTGACTGCCTTCCGTGCTGTCCCCATGCATCCGTTTGCACTAGGGAGGTGATGGTCCGGCCACTCCTGGGCCCCAGTGAATGTAAATCAACACACATACAAAATACATCCTAGGGAACTCGGTGCGCGCCAGCATACAGATGAAGGCCTCAGCGCTGCCTGGGGATACTGGAGGCGCAGAAGAAATGCATTAGTGTTGCTGCCTGGCTCTGAATGTTACAAACGAGTCTGAGAGGCTACAGGAGGATTCCACGGTTGTGGTGGACAAAGGGTTTGTTTTAGTTCCTCTCCCTTCTCCTGTCACTGCCAAGCTGTTTATGAGACTGAGCTCTTGCTCCCTATTTCAATCCCAAATTTACCACCTTGTGGGAGGCTGTGAGAAGTGGTTGCTTTGGGGGAAACAGGGCGATTTTTACATCCCGATTTTTGACAACCTTTTGAGCTCAGTTGGATTCCAGGCTGGGATATTTCTGCTTACAGTCTCAGATAGGATCATGTACTTAATTGTATTATTTTAGACTCTAAACCTGAAAAGTGAAAAGAGCCTCCTGATGTGCAGCATTTTATTGAGCCATTCTGTGTAGCATACGTTCACATTTTCTCAGGTAAGACACTGTTTTCCTTCTCAGTAAAAATGTCTACAGGCTTTTATTCCAAACAGTTAAAAAGAAACAGAAAATTACTGCTCTAACCTCCAAAATGGTTATTCTTGAGGAGATGTGATCCTCTTATGTGCCCCTTACTCTTTTAGTTTGCCAATTCTCCAACTAAGTGTCCCTTTCCTCGCATCTGCCACAATTCTCAGTTTCACCTATGTCTCTATTAAGACATAAGTGCAATATTTCTTTCAAAATTTTTAGTATTTTATATTTTAACCTTCTCATTTAAAGGTACAATTCTCTGCTATTTCAGTTAAAAGATACACCTTTTCTTGTTTTTTTGAATCTGAGTAAATTTTCCTGCAGTTCTAGCTTCATATTTCATCAGCACCAAATAGTGAGGGCTGTCCACTGGCAGTGCGTTATTTAAATCTATCCAAAAGATATAATCAGCTTTTATCACTGACCTGGTGTTCCTAGGCTTTATTTTCACATTTCGATTCTTCTTTACACTACAAATCATTTTACTCAGCACGGTACTGATGTGGTTGCAACTCAGCTCAGATCACTTTGCTTTGGTGGGACTGCAATCAATCAAACAAAAAACATTAGGCTCTAGTCCAGATTCTTTATCTGGAACAGACAGGGCTGATACCGTTATGTTCATGGTCTGATTCACGATTTTAAGAGCAGACAAAATAGAATCTCTTGAAAAACTGAACCTCTTTGCTACAGAGATTACTAATCTCATCCACAAAAACAAAATAATGCCTCTGAAACACAAAAATTTGCTTCATGCTCTACCTTTTGGATCTTAACTTCCAAGAATTGTCTGAGCAGTACCCAGATAGTAACATCAGATTCTTAAGGTTAAGTTTGTGCTTATCTCTGAGCCTCCTCTGTAGACAAACATTAGGCATAAATACACTCTGACTAAATGTTGCCATCTGACTTTGATGTATGTACACGGTACTTTCTTTAATTTGGAAATATATACTTGAAACATGCAGCATTTAACTCCTTTGTTTCACTCTCATAAAAGGCCTAAAAATGCATATAAAGGTTATCTGCTCTCTTAGTCATTTTCCTAATTTCATAAATGTGACCAGCTCTCTACAAGCATATAAATATGTCAGTAAAAACCTTCATCTTTTGGGGAGCTAAAAGACTAGTATGTCTCTAGTTAAACCAAGTTGGTAATTTGGAAGCAGAAATCAGTGTATCATTCAACCTGCTAGAATGAAAAAAAGACAGAGGTGAGAATGAATATGGCAATGATGCTGGCAGTGAAGAGGAATAGAGGATATAGGCAACACACAGAAGTTGGGGAAGTTGCCCAATGCGTGACAGATTATTTCAAAAAGCGGATTTCTTAAAAGAGGCAAAGCTGAGAAAGGAAACTAAGATCCTGACAAAAAACATAAATGTTGAAAAGAATGTGGAGAAATGCAAAGTCATTAGAAAGTAAAGAAGAGATTTATGGAAATAACTGATCCAGGAGATTCATGGATCCTGATTCAGAAGAATTCTTACCAGCTGAAGTGTGGTTTCCATTTCCATGGACGCTAATCCAGTATGTTACTTGTGAGTAAGCGATAAATTAGTCCGATAGTGACCTTCAGCTTTCACCGCACCATAGTGTTCACTCCCTCCAGGGCATCCAGGCTGCTCAGTTCTTCACGATGCTGTCTTTTTCTTTTCTGGAAGAATGCCAAACCTGTAGTTACAATACACACAACACGCGGTTCCTCTTAAACATTTTTCTAACTGTTTTTACTTTAAGTATCTTAGTAGTACAAGGCGGTGATCCAATAAACATGAACTGATTCAAGAGCAGAAGACAGTCTGAAATCCTGCCTAATATTTTCCTTCTCTATCTTACCATGTTTAACTAAAGAAAAATAGTTAAATTTTTTGTTTCCCAGCATTTTGGAATATTTTCATTTACAATGCAATAAAAATGTAAAAGAAAATTGTTCTCAGAAATTAGGCTACAGATTTTTTCCTTATAATGACTTTTAGATCCAGTAAAATTAACAGATGTTTCTTACTAGAATAACCCAGAACTAAATTTAAAGTGACTCATTTAAAAACAGAAAACATTCATCAACCATGTAACTATAGAGCATCAAATAAATGTCATTTACATATGTTTGTGAAGCTCCTACCCAAAGTGAATTAAAAATTAATCTTGGAAAAAATGTCAGTGGTTTTTAAATGTGTTTCTGAGGATGAGATTAATTACATCCATTGATATGAATAATAAACAATCAATACTCCTTTTCCTTTCTGAAAGGATGAAATCAGGTCCATTGGGCAACCAGGGCTTTGTTGTTGTTTTTAAAAAAAATGTATAACAGGCAGTTAAAATGAGAATGAAGAGAAAATGAGAATAAAGAGAGCACTAAAATAATTTTTACATTTTTTAGTAAATTAGAATTCAGCAAATTAGGATTAGTATATTAGCAAAAAGTAGAACTGCAAAATGCGATGAAAATGAATAACCAATAATCATGAAAACTAAGGCCTAGATCCTGCAAATTTTTATCCCCGTATATTTAGCTAATGCCACAGAGGCTGCAAGACTTGGAAAATGTTTGCAAGATGGGGCAGCAAACATTCAGCGTGGTTGTAGATCTGTAGTGACTTGAGTTAATAAAATAACCTCTGAAATATAAACTCCTGAAGCTCCAAATATATTCCCATTTTCTGTAATTTATGATAAGTTACATCATTTACCATGCTTCATTGTTCTTCTTTGGATTTTTAAGGGAAAATGCTGTGGAAACATTTAGCAAAATGTGTTTCTCAAAAAGCAGGATTATGGCAAAGCAAAATAAAAACCAATGGTTTATCTACTGGTTTAATTCAAATACTTCAACAATTAAAAATAAGAAGTAGGTAGGGTTATGTTCCTGTGTTGTAGCTGTTAAATTATAAAGCATTGTTTTTCAGTGACTAATCCCTTCATATACTATAAATCCCAGACAGTTTCAGAGGTGGCGTGTTTTTTCCATGGCATGTCAAACCAGCCTGGGTCCAGTTGTTCATGGGCAGGCAACAGCTTATTTAGCTAAAAAATCTGCTAAGATTAAACAATTCCCTTAATGATCTTTTCAGAGTATGACCACGACTTTCCAGCACTGTGGTAAAAAATGCTTGTTTTGTCAGTATATCTGCTGGATGATTGGTAGTGTCCAGGACTATTTATTTAATTAATGTGGCTTTGCAAGAATACTAGAAAAACTAATAGAGCAGAAGCCCTTGCTCAGATCCTCTGCCATGGGGAGAATTTTACTCTTGGTAAATGCTGAAGAATATTTTGGCTAAATAAAATTCCACAATTTAATTTAATTTTGAATATTACATGCTTAAAATTATTTGCATACCTAGGCATGATTTCTCAGCAGATTGCAAGATCAAAAGTATATGCCGTATTTTTAGAAAGCACTTCTGCAAAATTAATGTGCAATAGGCAGGCTTTTGTCTCATGTTTCTCTGGTGTTGACCTCTAAATTCATCAGCCAAATTTGACCATGCTGCCACTGCAGCTGTAATCTAAACAACTTTAAGATAACATCTGATATGCCCATAAAGCAAACAATGTAATTCTTTTTGGCTGGGATCCCATTCATAAGCACTCCAGTTTGTTTTCTGAAAAAAAAAAAAAGAGGTAAAGTAAATAATAGTTCAGTGGACACCAGCAAGAAACTGTGAACCTGTGTATGGATCTGGACTTGCTCACAAGTAATTACCTGGGAACAGTTATAGTACTAACTTTCCAGATATGTGCTGGTATCGGAAAGGAGCCGTATTGCCCTTAGGTGCAGGTGTCGCACTGCTGTTAGCTCGGTGGGTGGGCCTTGGTACTCAGTGTCACAGAACAAATCTGGTGGCATGTGCGAGATTTGGAGGTTTAGAGCTTAAGGGATAAGGAAATGGAGGTAAAGATCTGATGTGTTAGTATGGTGAAAGAATTCAATAATTTGTCTTTTTTAAATGTATTATTCTTTTTCTTCAGGTGCAGAAGAGTCAACCTCAGAATAAATCCTTATTCTAAGTGGAGAACACAGATAAGAAAGTTCGGAAACTGGAGAACCAAATACCTTTTTTTCTCGTTTAGTACATTCATTGTCACTGCAGGAGTCTTCCCAATAGTATGAGATCTAGTAATTTTGAATCACAGAATCGTAATTTAGGTTGGAGATGATCACCAGAGGTTGTCTAGTGCAAACCTTGCTCAAAGTAGGTCTGATCAGATCAGGTTGCTCAGGTCTTTCTCCAGTCGAGTTCCAAAGATGGAGAGTTACCAACTTCTCTGGCAGCCTGTTCCAGGTCTGACCACCCCCATGGGACCACCCCCCATTTTTACTCATTATCTGGAGCGTGGAATTTCCCACATTCCAATTTTTGTGTCGTTGCCCCTTGCGCCATCACTGTGCATCGCTGAGAAGAGTCAAGCTCCACCTCCTCTTTATCCTCTGACTAGGGCGTTATAGACAGCAACCAGGTCTCCTTTCAGCCTGCTCTTCTGCAAGATGGAGGGGTCCAGCTCCTCAGCCTCCCTTCGTACATCATGCACTCCAGCCCTGTGTGTCTCGGTGGCCGTCCTCTGGACTCCCTCCAGTCTGTCAATATGCTTCGTGCGCTGTGGGGAGCCCAGGCCTGGACACAGTTCTCCAGATGCAGCTGTAGAAGTGCAGAACAGGAGGACTACTTCCCTGGCCTGCTGGGCCTGCTGGCCCTCGGCCTCTCGCTAAGAGAGCCCAGGGTGCCGGTGATCTTGGCTGCAGGGGCCCGCTGCTGGCTCGGACACAACTTGCTGCCCACTATGACCCCCCGACTCTTTTCTGAGAGCAGCTTTCCAGATAGTGACCCCGTGCCCAGCCTGTCACGTGGCACAGGGCTATTCCCTGCTCAGCGCAGGACTCCTGGCTCCGGCTGGACACCGTGAGCCTCCAGGCAGCCCGTTCCTCCGGCCTGTCCGGACCCCTCTGAATAGCAGCGCTGCCCTCCAGCTGAATTCAGCTTTTGAAATACAGTAACAGAAAGAGCCGGGGTGGGAAAGAAGCACTGTGGCCCAGAAGCCTCTCCAGGGAAAAGAGAGAACCAGATGGAGATGATAGTTTCCGTCACTTCTGGAAGTTACTGCTAACGGGAAAGAAACATTACCAAGACGTTTGGTTGGCTAAGTGTTCTCCTATCAGCATTAAGAAGTGAGTTGGAGCTTCTGTACTACTCGCTTGGAAAGAAACTATTTGCATTCATTTCTCAATGCTTGTTCTCACCTGGCTCCCTGATATTTATATTCTATGATACTGTATTTGTATGTGCCTTCCAAAACATGTTTGTTGGGTATCTTTTTGATTCGATGACAGAGGCAGTTGTGAGCCACAAAACGAAATGGAGCCCTTACGTACAGTTGTGCTTCCCCAGGAGGAGATGCCTGGGAACCCTCACAGGCTAGAAGTGCAGTACTGTGCAGCTGGTTTAATTAAACTCATTTTGTGGTGCAATTTTTTTAGAAAAGAAAAGATTCTGAAAGCCAGAAAGCCATCTGGATTTACCCAACTCTTCAGATATTTATTTTGTTGTGTAAAAAGTGTGTACTAAGGCAAGCCATCCAAACAGTTGCATCGCTAATGGAATGATATCCCTAATTCTGTGGCTCTGTAGAATCCATAAATCTTTAGGGGATTTAGAATGTAGAAGCATTCATAGTTTGTCACCACTTCCATCAGGATACTCCTTCTTTTGCAAAATAAGTAACTTAGGACTCCACATAAAGTATTTGTGGTCAGGGAATGCGGCTTTGGGACAAATTTCCAAGACCGATTAGGCAAATCCACTCTCTGGCTGCTTTAGGAATTGTTACAAGTTTTCCCACCCCTTTTAGAAATCAACTCTTTGACAAACTCAGATATCCTATTCAGACAAACTACAAAAGCCTTTGGAACTGACAAATCAAACTAACAAAATACCACACTCAGCCTTCACAACAGAGAGAATCTGTTATCAGGTCAATCAAAGACTGTTATTGACTTATGTGTAAGAGGTTCAGATGCTCCTGTTAATGCATGGCAGTATTAAGCCACAAATTATCCAGGGAGTGATTTTCCCAGTACAGCACAGATTCTGTTAATGATCGCTGATCTTAGGAATGTGCTCTCTGCACACCTTGATCACCTTGCTGGGACTGGAAGGGACAATGTGGAAGTGTGGACACACAATGTCTCATCAGCATCACAGATTATGTGTATTTTATCTACCACTGACAGATGTGCAGCGACCGCTGATGATACGAAGCTGGGAGGAGTAGCTGATACCCCAGAGGGCTGCGCTGCCATCCAGAGGGACCTGGACAGACTGGACAGACTGGGCAGTGAGAAACCTCATGAAATTCAACAAGGCCAAGTGCACGGTCCTGCACCTGGGGAGAAATAACCCCAGACACCAGTACAGGCTGGGGACCGACCTGCTGGAGAGCAGCTCTGCAGAGAAGGACCTGGGCATCATGGTGGACGACAGGTTGACCATGAGGAAGCAG
>VWPW01003918.1:573585-606554 GCA_013389825.1 Crypturellus undulatus | reverse complement strand
GGCATGGTGAGCGCGGGGCGGCCGCTCCCCGCGGGGACCCGCTGGGCGGCCGCGCTGCTCCGCCTCGTCCTCCTCCTCCTGCCGCTGCTGGTGCCGCGGGGCGCCCGGGCGCAGAAAGGTGAGTGCTGCCCGGGGCGGGCGGACAAAGCGCCCGGGAAGGGGCAGCCCCGCGGCCGGGAGCAGCCGCGGCCGAGGGGGAGCGGGGTCGGGGCTCGGGCACCGCGGTGCTGCGGGCAGCGGTATGGCTAACGCCGGGAAGATATGGGCTTGTTTGGCACTTACGCCTCTTTAAATCCGTGCTGGAGGAGGAGTGGCCCCGTCTGGGGCTGAGAGGAAACGGGGCAACTTTATATTTTTGCGTGTAGTCTTTGGAAAGCCGCTGCGGGGTGGGCCAGGCGGCGGGAAGGTGCTGGATGAGGCCGCGGGAGCACCGCGCTTCGCGTGGCGGGCGCTGAGGCTCGCGTTGAGCCAGAGCTTCTCGGACACCGTGGTGAGCAGAGCGAGCTTGTCGTTCCGGGAGAAAGCTGCGGTAACCCTTGGGAATTAAAAACCAGAGCGGTTTCCTGCCAGCTTAGTGAGTGGAACTGGCCGGGCGCACGGTCCGAGGTGTGCTCGAGGGGAGGAACTGTGCGGCAAGGAGTGGGACTGTCCCCTCCATGGAGGGTCGGTGACTTTCATTTAGGTGTCGTGCTAGCTCAGAAGGCTCACTCGTGAGGAGGAGGGGAGCTCCCTTTTGTTGACGGGCTTCATTTCATTTGGCAGCAAAAAGCAGAGCTTGTTTCAGGTTTATTTTCTCTGTTACTGGTACAGTGCCCTTCAGTGTAAGAGGCCGTTAGCGCTTCTAAGAAAAGTTCTGCTGGTAAGTGACTGTTTCCTTGCCAAAATGTTTTCATTTATCATCTTCCAGAGAAGTTGTAATTTGGGTGAAGAATCCCACATAGAAATGAAACACATCTCTTCGGGTTCTGCACAAAACAGTTGCTAAATCAGTGCGTCAAACACATGCACAGACTTCTAAGAGAACGCCTTAATTGCCAAGTAAACTACCAAAAGCTTAGGAAATTCCATAATTAACGTTGCTTTTAAATGTTCTTTAAGAAATGTGCAGTAGGTGATGCGATCTAGGAATCCACCTTATTCATTACATTGGGGAGGCTGATCCTCTGTTAATAAGCAGCTATTAATTTTCTTTCCCACTGTTCAACAGCTGTGAGTATGGTATTTAAATCCTGCTCCGAATACAGAGTTCTTTCATTTCTCATACACTTTTCTGGAGAGCATTTAAACTAGTATGAAGTGAAATAAAAATAATATGATTTTGGACAGTTTGAAACTCTTCTCAATTTTGCATCAAATGTCTGATTTATGTTTTCCTCCTCCTCCAAGGCAGACCCAAAACCAGTAACGAACAAGGCACAGGTAATGGTGTGGTGAATGTGCCTTTATTCTAGAGGTCCACTGTCCTGCCTTGCAGGATTAGGATTTGGGGTCTCTTAGCCTCCGCCACGTTGAAAACCACCCTGTATTCACTCATGTAGCGAAGATTCAGGGTCTTGAACCCGAGTGTCGTACTGTTTTGGGAAATGGAAGTGTTTTGTACAAGGTCGAGCAGCTTTAGAAACATTGAAAAAGGCTCAGCAAGAGAGTAGTCCAGAGTCTATTAAAGATTCTCATGTATCTCACCCTCCCGAGCTGATTGCTGTGCAAGTCACCTCCATCTTAAGACCACTCTGTGGTGATCCTTGGTTACAAGAAAAGTGATATTAAGAAGATATTAATGCATTGCAGTTGGTTTTTATGTAGTTTAGCAGCTGCGAATGAAGACAGGCCAGCATGATACAAGCCTCCTTCTCTTCATGGAGTGTGTTTTGGAAAACAGTGCTCTTAGCAGATGTTTGGCTATTGACATAAGTTCAGCGTGGCCTGCTTGTTAGGTAAACGTAGCTTACTTTGTTCGTAGAAAACCATCAAAAACAGCTGAGAGAGTAATTTTCCATATCTGTCATTCAAATAGATTTTAAGTAATGTTTTGCTTATTTTGAAGATTTGAAGATTGGACAGTTTTGTGGCAAGCACTTCATTTTATTGCCACATGTAGGTTCATAGTGATCTGTGGAGTTTTCTTAGGGAATACTGACTTGTGTACAGAATAGCAACAAAGACCTAAGCTCAAAATAAATAAACTTTTGCTTCTGAAGTTCCAAAAAGATTGGAGGCAGGTTTGATTTTGTTTGTCACTTTTTCTTAAAAACATTTAACTTGGAATACTTGTTTCTGAAATTTGCTCTTGCTCCTTGTTCTAGACAGTTAGCAACCTTTCAGGGAGTATTGCAGGTATTACAGAATGCTTTTTTCTTTTTTTCTCAATTTCAAACCTCATTGAAGAAAGTAAAAGGAAATGATCTGTCACTGTAGTTTCAAAATATATTTATTTCAGTGGGTATGCCTCTCCGTGGCATCCTAAATAACTTGCTGCTACTCGGACCTTGGTGGCTCAAGCAGATGACTGTAGAGACCGGTGTGATTTCCTGACCAGAGAAGGTGGCTCTAGCTGTACACTTGTTAGTTTCTTTCTGAGTGTCCTGGAGCAGGTGGCTGCCTTTGGGAATGAGGCTGTTGAGCGTCATGGTCCTCGGGCTGCATTGCAGCTTCAGAGCACCACACGCTCCTCAGTAAAGCTGTCCTAGTAGCGAACACCAAATAGTTCAAGCGGGCCACCCCTTTCTTCTGTTAGACATGCTTTAATGTTAATTTGAGGACAGAATATATTTCATCCAGTTTTTAAAATCAAAATAATCCTTTGTGGGTTGGGCTTTGATCCTTTTCGTCCTAGCCAAGCCCAGCCAAGGGCAACATATGCAATGGGGGTGGAGGAGATACCACCCAGTCTCATGGAGCAGGAGCAGAAAGGGCACTAGTGTGAAGGGTAGCACATGAGCACTGCTCATGTGGAGGAAGTTTTTGCAGAGGTGCTTCAGTCTTGCCCCAGGAGCTCTCTGCAAAGGCAGCAGGAAGGCAGCAGAAACGTGACTCTTAGGCATTCAGAAGAGATCGGTATGGAGTAGGCGGGAGCGAAGAGGTGAACCCCTTTCATCGTTGGGCTGAGGCTTGTGGAGGGTTTCCTCAAGACTGAGGCATAAAGTTCTGCCAGGTTTAGCTGGCAGAATTTGAGATGTTGTCTCCTGATCCCCTTTTCTGATCTCATCTATTTGCCTTGCTACCCAGCATTGCACCTTTGAGATAGACGCAGTGACGGGCAGAAGTGTAGAAGAATCCTCTTACTATTGGAGAACGAGCGATTCTGGAGGCATAAACCTAGAAATGGTGAAAGTGCAGGTTGATCTCTGGAAAACAAGAGTCTCACAAAGTTCTTTTTCTTCCCACTGTTGCTGTTACCACTTAAAGACTGCAAATAAGGCTCTGGTGGGCAGAAGGTTTGTGTATAAAGATGGGAGTCAGCTCCTCCTTAACAAATGGAGGAGTTACCATTTTCTACAGCTCCCACTAGCTCCCAGGAGCCGCTGCATTTTACTTGGGATTCAAGCAGTAACGTGCACATAGAAATAGCTATGCACTTTTAAAGAGGAAATATCTGCGCTAGCATTACTGTGTATCGGTCATGCGACTGACCTTCCAGCATAGGAGTGTTGTCTCCCTGAAGGAAATAATTTTCCCTTGAACTGAAAGGACGTGGAGGTGTTTGGCTTTCAAACTTTCAGACTCCCCTTTTTTGCAAAGCCTCCCACCTGCTTCACGCTTTGGGAAATGATGCACTACCTCTTCAGTCTGATGGCTGCTGTTTTGCACGGTGTCTGTCATCGGCTGGTTAAGTGCTGCCTCAGCTGCATCATCTCTGAAAGCCAGATAATTATCAGTACAACTGCGATCCTTGGCTTGTGGGAGCTGCTGCTCAACTTCTTTGCAAGTGCTCCAACATCAGTTACTTTATCAATATTTTGAAGGATTTTCAAGTGAAAGCTGAGCCAGAGCAAGACCTGCCCGCACATTTAAGCTGTCGTGTCCGTGGCCGCACCCTGCACTTCAGGGAAGTGCCGCTCGGCATTGCCAGAAGTTTATTTTGTGCTCAGAGGATTTTCCTCCTTTTTTGCTATTTTCTAAGGAAGAGCTGCTTTCAGATTAATTTCTTTAATCGAGTATTGTAAAACATCAGTGAGTCATTTCTTGACAGGAATGTGCTTAAAACCACTGTGTAAGTATGGACTGCAGAATGCATTACTGAACTACAGTTATAGAAGGTGGGGAAGACAGTAAAGTTTACCGAAAAGACCGTATAGAAACCCCTTTTGAAACTCGTATTCTGTAAAATATTAAGCAAAAATTTTTATAGAGAGGTAGGTTATTGTCTGTGAAGCCTGTTCAATGATGCAATAAGACCGAAATACGAGATTTTGCTAAGCTTCATGTTTTGTGTCTGTTATTTGTAGCAAAAATCTCTATTCAGACTTGTTGTTTGCTATTTAAATTAAATATTATATAAATTGAGAAAGTGAAACAAATCCTGACCTTCGATAAGTGAGAAATGTTTTACTAGTACTGTTCTTTTTTGTTTTGATTTCATTTTGATGCATTTGTTACTTTCACTCTTTCTCTGCACAATCGCTTAATTTCTTTTGATTTGTATCTTTGTAAGAGCAATAGAAAGATTGTGTTTCTTTATGGTTGTTAAAATCTTCAGTAATGAGTTCAGGCAGGGTTTGTTCTGCACCAGTTTGGCTGCTGGTTTCCTGCTTGTTTCAGCAGCCTACATTTTGGGAATGATGCACTGGCACTTGGTAGTGCTGCAGTGGTCTGCAGCATCTGGATGCTTCTTCACATTGGCATTTCTTACAAAACCTCTGCTTGTGTAGTTGTCACGTGCTGGTGTCAGATGGATTCTTTTTCTTAGCACAATTTGGCTTAAATAATTTTACTTGGACTTTTCAGTCTGTAAAGTTTGGACCAGTGAACAGTTGATGAATGCTGCAACTTAGTTATCAGCTGTCGCTTTGATTTAGGTGATACTGATTGTACCCTGAAAGTCAAGTATCTCTATGCTTATCTTTGATAATAAATGACAGCTTATGTTCTTAAATGTTTCACTGTGAGTGTGCAGTGAGGCTCTAATTTTAATCATGTTCTCTAGATAAAAATGATTGAAATACATTTGCAACTACAACCTGAAGTATAACACAAAGTGCATGAGCCATCAGAAGTACAGAGGTACTTAACAGCTTCATATTTTTTTTAACAAAATAAATCCTGGTGAAGGAAATCTAAATGAATCAAGGATTCTTTGAAGCAGGATTTGTGTAAGTGGGGATGAGTATGTCTTGGACAGATGTGCTCACTTTCAAATTTTGCTGACATGAAAAGGCTATTTGAGTCTATTCAACGCTCTGGATTGCAAGACAGATGTTTAGGCATATAAACTGTTTTGTTTATTCATTATGTTCTTTAAATTATTTGATTGCTGATCTTTGCAATCCCTGTTCTTAGCTACCTTACTGAAAGTACTAAGCTTCAGGGTTTCAGCTGAACAAAGCTCTGTCCTTTTAATAGAAAGGCCACACATTTTGTTATTTGAAGGGTAATGTAATTAGGAAAATTCCAGTTCTGCACCATTGTTACGATAGCCTACATAGTTGTTGCATTAGTAAATGTTTTTGTGTAAGCTGAATAAAGTTTATGAACTTAGTTGTGTCATTCTTGGCAATAATAGCATTGAATAATAAGGAATTCATGCAAATGTCATAAATAAAGTAGGTATATCTTTTAAGAATGAGCTAGGAACATTTTTTTTATCCCAACTGTTTAAAACTCACTACCTTTAGAAACACTCAAAAATTTTCTCTCTGAAGCTATTTTTAAATCGAAAACTTTCTGGATAGTTAATTGAACATCCTAAATTTGGTTGGGTTAAAATAATAACTACTGAACTCTAACGAGCTGTGATATACAAAAAAAATCTTACTGTAATCTAAATGACCCTTCAGGTTTTCAGTTTTGTGAATCCAACTTTCCTTAACATGACCTATAAATAATAATCAGAGAAATTCAATCCTATTACTTTTCTCATTACTTTTTTTCTATTTCTCTGAAAATTTCAAATTTGAAAATTTGAAAAAAAGAATTTGTCACTTTTTAAATAAATGTTTTCTGTGTGCTTTTTTAATACCAAACAAGTTTGTTTTCGTCTGGCAGACTGTGTTACTATATCAGTTTTATAATTTGTAGCAGTAAAAGCCTAGAAAATCAGTTGGGGATTTTAGACTTTTGTGGAGTTCAGCCTTTTTTTTTTCTGTCATGCAATAAGCTAACAAAAATAAAGGTATTTCATTTTCATTGACCAGCAGAAGTTTTACGTAAGTGGCCTTTCTCCATTTTTTGAGGTGTAAAAATTCAGATACATAAGATTCAGCAAAATCAAAGGAGACAATATGAGTTAACCATATCCCTCAGGTCACATTCCATTTGAGTACTAAACAATAAATGCAAAGGTCAAATCCTTAATTCTTCCTTCTGAACCTTCTTCCCAGACAAGTTCTTTCCAAATGAACTCCAGGTTCACAGAGGAGTCTTTCCTCATCCCAGATTGAAAGAGTATGCATCAGAAGGGTAATATCTTTCCAGTTACTGATCTTTGGACTATTAGCCTTGCTGAAAATGGATGTATTATGCATGAGGCCACATAGATTTTCTGTTCTAACTTTTCTCTCTCACAGCAATTTTTCTGATAAAACCGTCTCTCTAACCAATAACACTGGTTTTCTTGGTTTCTTGAAGTGCTGTGAGAGTTAGTATTTCTCAGAGATGTATCAAATACTTAGTGGTGAGCCAGGGAGCTTGAGCACCTCCATGTGCTTCTATAAGTGGTTGTGAGCAGATAATGCTGCTTGTGCAGTTTCAAAAAAGATACTGGTGTAAAATCTTCCCAGAGTGAAGCTGTCACTCATGCGACACTGATATTGCTACTTTTGGACTACTAATTAAACAAAGCCTGTAAATATTTTGCAAAATTGTTCCAGAATTGTGAGAGGTTAATTATTTTCATCCCCAAATGCCATTTACTCTTAATACTCAGTGATCTGTTTGTGGTTTTGCTACTCCCAGATTTGGCAGTCGTTATCCCCCTTTGCATGCCATGTTACTTACTGACTGCTGCCTCGCCACAAAGAGGAAATCTTTTCTGCTCTCTTAAGTGCTGTTTCTTGGAGAAGTAGCTTGTTTCAGTGCCCAGTTGCTGTGTCAGGTTCTGAGAAAGGGGGCTAAGAGCCTTAAACTGTTTTAGCAATTTTGTTACAGATCACCTAATACGTCCTGTTTTTGCACCTCTTTAGATTGAGGTAGAGCCACAGTGATATATATATATATATATATATGTATCACTGTGTGTGTCTGTGTTTATGTACAAATACATACGTGTGTGTGTGTGTATATATATATATATATACACACACATCAGACTTGGTGTAGCTACTGGTAAATCTATGCTGATACTTTTATATTGATTTGGATATAAATATTTTTTGTACAGACCAACCCTCCTGGAGTGAGGGAGATGCAAGTTCTTCAATATCCTGAAGGGAAAGGAGGGAAATCAGGAAAGAAGGTGAATTCAAATGGTACAATTCCACTCGGCTGCTCTAAAGAGTCAGGAGATGTTGATTCCGAAAGGATCGCTGGCCGCAGCGCTGCAGGCTGTTGCTGGAGAATATTGTGCCCCTCAACTTGCCAGCAAGTCCATGAGGGCTTTCAGCGTTGGCAGTTCTCGCCTCTCCAGCGGGACTGCGGCCAGCTAAATCCATATCTGGATGTTTTAACTTTGCTCCAGATTGATGTGTGGGGAAAAAAAATCTTACCTTACGCAGTGTGGTGGCAAGCAGCCACGGGCAATTGATTCTTCTCTTATAAATCTGATTTTTCTGAAACGAGACAACCCCAAGCCCCATTATGTGTTTGCTGCTGTTTGTGTTTTGGAGTATAAGCGGTGTCAGAACGTGGCTCTATACCACAAGCAGGGGAAGAGAGATGCATTAAATGTAATGTTTTTACACACTTTATGCGAAATACAGTTTGATTCGATTCTATCTTTTTCTCAAGTAGATTTGAAAAGGTCAAATAAAGCACATGCATTGGTTTCCTTATCTCTTCATTTTTGAAGAGCTATTTTCAAGGTCTAGTGTTGTAATTTTGCCCCTTGAAGAGCAGTGACTCAAAGGTGTAAATTTACTGTTACCTTTCCCCTTAATCCTCTTATGTTTTTCAGTGGTATTTAATGTCTGATTTGTGGATTGTATTCATAGACGATCACAACTATGAAAATATCTTCCTTTGTAATGGATCATTTACAGGGCAAAATTAGGAAAAAGCTACAATGGCTTGAAGAACAAATTGCAGATTATATTTAATGACACTGGAATTAAGCCATACTGTTCATAACGGAAAAACACCAAATAATGGTAAAATTAATATGGAAGACACAGGCTAGCAACTAAGGCAGTGCTGCTGCGTGTTGGCTTTGCAGGCAGAAGGAGATGCTGATGGGGCAGTGTGATGCGTTGATGTGGCATCAGAGGGACTGCAAATTTCATTCTGCCCTGTGTGCTGAGGAGTTTGAAAAATGCACTGAAGTTTTGGGGTCTGTTCCGGCATCAGAGGCCGCTTATTCTTGCATGCAGTTTTTCATGAACATCTGTGCATCTTTCATTTCCTTCCCAAGCTGCGTGTCTGCTGTGCAGTGCACGGAGCAGCATTTATTTTTGTGAAAGTGCTGCATTGGGTGGCTAAGCAAGCGTACGCCTTGGGACACGGGCAAGCTGCGGCTGCCGGGCGGAGCAACGCACCCGCTCTCGGAGTGTGTGTGTTGATTCAGTGGGGTTGGCGGATCAGGGTGGGTGACTGCAGCTTCTGTTACTGCCGGGAGAGCAGTGTTACAGAATCCTCATTGAAGCACTTTTCTGCATGGCTCACCTGCCTTTGTAGACTGCTTTCGCCCAGGTGCTAATTGCGCAAGTCCTCCTTGGTGCCTTCATTCCTGTCATCCCCCTGGCATCAACAGCCAAAAGCTCTGCAGCCCAAGCTGACCTTTCTCTTCTGTTTTTTTGAAGCAGTCCTGGTAGCAGAGGAGGCAAACGTCTTACCTGCTGTGACAGGGCATTCTGCTTTAAAACGTCACCATCTCCTAGATGGTGAATTTAGCAAGGCTAAGTGCTAAGCTTTTTATGTCAAATAAGCCCAGGGGCTGAGTTTCCAGGATGGTAATTGAAAAGCTGTGTGTACAGATGAAAACGATGAAGTGCTAAGTATCACTAGCCCAGCATGTGGCTAGGGCTGTGAATTAAAACAGTTAAATTTCATTATAATGACATCTTAAATTTTGTCCTTTTGCTCTAGAAACAAGAAGCTGCAGCTCTCTCTCTTGCCTCCCCCTACCACAAGTGGCAAACATTTTGAAGGGCAAAATCCTTACTGTGTTTTATCTTTCTTTTTGCCCCTGCCTCTGTAGCACCACAACCAGTAAGGTAGTGATTGTTTGAGGAGCACCGCACAGCAGTGCGGTCCCAATTGGGATTCATGCAGTTTCAGGAGGGTTTAACATGCCACCTGCACAGAGGTCTAAGCTGCTGATGGGGAAAGTGGTCTCTGCCTTTTTCTCATCTTGCACTTCCTTCTGCCAGAGTACAGCTGACACATCTGCAGGGGGATGAAGTGCTCCCAACCAGGCTTTTACCGAGGCAAATGATTAGCCTAAAGGTGAAGGCGAATTGAGCTTGTTACGAAAGTGAACTCTGGCAGATGAGCACATTCCCTGCTGAGTAACATAGTTTTGTGGATTTGGTAGAAACAGCTCTGAGTTTGAGGGACAAAAATAAGAACAAAGGCAGCAAATAAAAACAAAACACAACATCTTAAAAGTCATTTGAAGTTTGTCTTCTCTTAATTCCTCAGTGTTTGTTTTCCATGGAAGTTTTCTGGTGGTTGTGCAAACTTTCTTGTCCCGCTCCCCGCCGCCCGGAGAGGGCTAGAAAGCGATGCAGTGCCTTTCTGTGCAAAGAGCAGGGAAATACAGTGCCCAGTGGCTAAAGAGAAGAGGAGGGATTCTAGCAGTGTATCAAATCAGAAAGAGCAGCATATTTAGAGATGAAATAAATGATTTACAGAGTTTTTTTTCAGAAATAATGCTAGTAGACCTAATTTTGTCATTGTTCAGTTAAGAAAGATTTAATTACTTCCTGTATGTGGTCATAAACTTGCAGCCTGTACGTGTAAAATTTCCTCAGGAAACCCACTGGTTAAATTGACTCTCTGCCAGAGGCCACGCCATGTGTTAAAATTGAGACTGCTGTTTTGATATGCATCAATTAAGCTTTATAGACTGTAATCTTAAACTGTCTGAAGTCTGTTTTATCTGTCCTCTTTGAGTAAGGATTCTCTCATCTTCCAGATTAATGTTAAACGTGTTTGGGTAGTGAGAACAAGATCAGCAGTCATTAACAGCAGCTGGTCGCAGGGGGGAAAAGTTCTGATTAATTATCTTTATAGTTGAAGTCAATGTCTTTCGCGGGTATTAATAGGGTATTTAGCCCCTGCACTTGCACGTGCATGTCTTCTAGTTACGTTAAGGGTCACAGTTTCTTCAGAGTGAGTGAGTGCCTTCTCATGGGTTTGTGCTGGTTCGAGCTCTGTATTTTGTTGATGCAAAGTACTTGGAGAGAAGATATCTTAAACCACGTGCATGATTACATCAGCCATCTGTGTGCCATGGCCCAGGGGTCATGCGTAGCGTGTCGGGATAATTCATGCAGGCTGCTTTCGGAGGCTCCCCCAGAGGAGACGGATGCTTCTCCTGCTGATGGCAGCCTGCTTGGGAAGCCCAACTTCTCAAGATCCATTGATGCTTCTAGCTCACTGCTCTGCGGAGTGTCAGAGTGNATTCACGCAGGCTCCTTTCGGAGGCTCCCCCAGAGGAGACGGATGCTTCTCCTGCTGATGGCAGCCCGCAGCCCACTTGGGAAGCCCAGCGTCTCAAGATCCACTGATGTTTCTGGCTCACTGCTCTGTGGAGCGTCAGAGTGTTTTTGTTTGCTGGGATGCACCAAGCTCAACACGCACGTGCAGAGCTCGCAGCAAGCGTCCGGTATAATGGGTATGTGCAAAACAGACAAGGCGCTTAGACGAGCCACGGGTCTGCCGTGTGGTGGGCAAAGCAAAAAGAAAACAAGGGACCGCTCAGCTGCACGTGGCTGAAGCGCAGGCTTTTTCCTGGACCGACTACTGAGCATTGCAGATTGCTCCCCGCTCCTGAGGATGTATCTGCGCTGCATGAGTCTCTGGGATGATTGGGATGATTGCTGGTGTTTATACAACTTGAGCAGAAACGATGAAGCACCATGTGTACATACAGGGCAGCTCAAGAGTTATCCGTACAGAATCAATAAAGTAAAATGAGGTTTCGTTGTTCTGCAGGTTTCACTGGAAGTAAATGGTAGAAATTTTCAAATAGCTCCTGAATGATGATGCTGTCCTTGGCAGGCTCTCTTGCATGCCAGACGTGCAATGGTAATCTTGAAATTCTTCAGGCATGAAATGTCTGGCACTTCTGCTATCACCAACCCAAATGAAACACAAAGAAAAAAAGAGAAAGGTCTAAAATATCTGGTCAGAATGAGCTACTTTTAATATTGACTTCATGGTACAGTGACCCTTACGATGCTGTAGATGCAATTCAGGGGCATTTGTTTTCCTTCACAGCATGATTTGAGAGGAAGCTCTTTAGAGCAGATAGATTAGAAGAGTATTTTGGCCTGCTTGTTTTCACCAAAACCTGCAGCAAAAGGGAGATTAGAGATTTGTATACTCAGCAAATTGTGTAACACACATGAGAAAGTTTTTTATTTCTAGCTTCTGCTGGAAGCAAGACTGAATATTCCAGGCTGTGAGGGGAGACTTGGTATTTCTTATAAACATGTCTTCAGAAGAAATATCCTGACAGCTTTTCAAAACTCACAATATTTTATTTGCATTTTAAGGCCTAAAAATGTAAGAGTCTTTTTGTTTCTTTTTTATTTGTTTGTAAGGGAGTGTTGCAGTTCTTTTGCTTTTCTTGTAAGAAACGTGTATCATGCTCACCTTACAAATGCAATTATGGTAATTTACCGTGTTTCTGAGACAGCTGAATATCAAACTAGTGAAAAGAATAGTTTTAACTGTGTGTTAGGTGTGCTCTTTGCTGCTTTTAAATGAAGAAATGTGCAACCTGGGCATAGTTTATAGCCCGAGGAGAGACCAGAACTTTGTCTTTGGCTTCTAGCAATGTATTCTGAAGAAGCAAAAATGTGGGGAAGAATCACAGAGATGTGCATTACTGGTGTTCCTGGCTGTAAGGAATAGTGTCCCTGCGTGGTTACTTCATTGCACTAATCACCCCATGGATGTAAGAAATAGTTAACTGGCAGGTATTGTAGAGCTTGCAAGCGTTTTACCTACTCAGTGAATTTTCTTTGGATATAGGATAATGTATCTGACTGGGAGGTCAACACTATGATTTCTTGTTCAAAAGACCCCTGTATTAGTGTTTGTGCATAATATTTTCAGCCTATAAGTGAGTGAACAGTTGCTTGCCGCAGTCACGAAAGCTGCTTGATTGCCGCAAGTTGGGAAAAGCTCATGGAACTGAGTGACTGACTGGTTCCTTTTCTTTAGGACATAACCTAAAATTGATTGTGGCTTAACCTGAAAAATTAATTTTCTATGTCTGCAGTGTAAAAAAAAATTGAAGTATTAGCCACAAATATCAGCATGAATAAAGCCATAGTATTTATTTATCATTACAGTTGTTAAAATAGTATATGGCTTGCATTTTGCAACTCGAATATTTACTGTTGAAAAGCCATTTTTTTCTAGAAAAGGAGCCACTGTTTTTCCCAAATGTTAATAATATTATGAATAATAAGGCCTCTGACATTCAGAAGTTTCTTAACTAATAAACCAAGGCCATACAAGTTTTGAATAAAAAGTTTTTCATTTGCTGTTAGTTTTATAACATCTCCTTGGAAAGAAACCAAGGTTAAGATAATACATAAAATGTGCCACTGAAGCTACCCCTTTGGTAACATTGGACGATTGCGTATTCATGTGCCAATTTAGGAAGGTAAAATACAATAGTTTTTGCTAAGGGGAAATGTAAATTAAGCAGTGTGACTCATCACCCAAATGGAAATATTACAGGCCAGGGGATAGAACGAGCTGTTTTAAAAGAAACTGCTGAAAACAGATGAGAAACATTTTGTTTGTACTAAAGCAGATATTCCAGTTACCTCTTCTGAAAGCAGGTGAGTTGTTTTGAATCAAGACTGCTAGCAGAGAAAAGCTCCCAGCGCCCATCTGTTTGCAATAGCAGCTATACCTGCAGCAGTCCAGCTTTTAAAACTTGCAACTATCTTTTGAGGTACTCAGTTTATAAAAAGAATAGTTATTGTTACTAAAGGCAATGTGCTTTTGCAAACACATTAATCAAACACACTTCAGTTTTGCAGGGTTTGTTTTTCCCAAGTTGCTCAGCACTTGCTGAAGGAACTTGCTGTTCCTTCAGCATTGCGTGCAGTCCATCTGTGTTAAGAGTTTCTCAATGCAGTTAAAATTGTTAAATGTCTGTACTACTTTTGTCTAAAAAGCATGGGTTACTTTTGAAAGTTTAAAAGAGGAGCAGAAACAATTTCAACATATAAGTTTTTGTTGTTGACACAAACACCTACTGATATTCATAGTATTGGTCATTGTGGATTTCTAGAGTGTGAAACTATGATAGGACGGTAATCCTGTTGTAATCCTTGTAGGTTCTGCATGCACGGCATGAATTTGGAGAAACAACAAGGATATACAAGTAATAAATGTATTTGGGGTGGTGGCAAAGACACTTTTTTTTTAGCAGTATATGTAATCTAATTTTTAACTGTAGTCTTGTTGCTTATATTACATTACTTATGATGATGTCTGATCTTTTCAAGATTCTGAAGGGCTCTGATCACTTTTAGGGTAGTGTGTCCAGATCTCGACTAGAAGAACCCTGGACCTTCTAGGGTCAAGTCCTGAGAGTGATCGTACTGTGCCTGGCTTATTGAATTTCATTACACGAAACAACTAGGTAGGCTTTTTAGCCTGAGATATTAATAAAGCTAGATTAAATATTTTACTTGGCCGATCTGCGGTGTCCGTACTTGAACCAGGCGGGTGGACTAGATGATCTCTAGAGGTCCCTTCCAACCTTAACCATTCTGTGATTCTGTGATGTGACCTTGTACGCAGAAATACTGCAGTACATCTTGATACAGCTATTCATGAGGAGCCAGCAAGGGTGGATGCTCCTCTAAAAACGTTCTTTTTTTCAGGCAACATATGAATTCCTCTGCTTCCTGTACTACCTAGTGGGGGCAATTCCCGTTGAACTGTTGAGTAACTAGATGTATCAATTTGCTCTTTTTCGATTCATTGTGAAATTTCTGAACTTGTGCTACCTTTCCCGCTTGTTAAGAAATCTTCTTTAATATTGTTATTGCTGTTTAAAATGAATAATGTCATGTTAGACCCATGGTTGGGTCATAGAAACCCAGGAACACCATGTCTCCTGAATAAGCAGAAAGGGTTGACTGATTACAGCCTTAAAATTGTTTTCCCATAGAAAACAGTGCCACAACCGTTTGATGTTCAGAACTGACAGTTATTTTCTGTAAAATATTTGCTGCCCCTAGTCCATGTGTCCCCTTGTGTTCTCTCCCATCCTGTTATGAGTGCAGCAACAAGTGCAAAGCAACAGGAAAGCACTCTTGCTTCCTTAGTGGGTTTATCCGTCCTTTCTACAACGTGAAAGTCCCAAGTGTTGAGGGACTATGAAATTTGTAGCAACTCTCTGATTAGTCGTGATCCCAACTTGAGCACCAGGAAGCAATTGTTAAATGGTATTTTGTCACTGCTTTCGCCTCTGTGCATGACTTGCCTTGGAGCTTTCTTCCAACTGGCTGAGTAGGGCTGAGAAAGGCAGGGAATGTTGGAGCCCCGCTCGGGTGGCTGGTGTAGAGCAACCAGCGAAGCCGTGACAAAGAGCACTCTCCAGCTGACTCATCTCTGCTCTTTTGTAGGCGATGGATGCGGACACACCGTGCTGGGCCCCGAGAGTGGAACTCTTGCTTCGATAAACTACCCGCAGACCTCTCCCAATAGCACAGTCTGCGAGTGGGAGATTCGGGTGAAGCCTGGCCAGAGAGTTCAGCTCAAGTTCGGGGACTTCGATATTGATGACTCAGATTCTTGTCATTCCAGCTACCTAAGGGTTCACAACGGGATTGGTCCTACCAGGACAGAGATAGGTAGGAGTCGTTTTCACTGCTTGAAAGCTGCTGTGGTGACAGCATTTCTGTTGCTCCTAGGTACCTTCATGAACCTGCTCTGAGCATGGAGCGACTATGCTGTGTATGACATTCAGTTATCTACTAGAGTGCAGAAAAACTGTTATAATTCAGTTGTATTCTGGGTAGTTAGAGACCTTACCAGTTATATACATGCAACATTTTGTACTATGTGGGCTTTGGAGTCTTACGAGAAATAGTGGGTACTATATACGGGAATTTTGCATGAGCGGGAGAAAGGAATTTTAACAATTCTGTAATCAAGAGTTATGTTTTTTTCCTGAACCTCTCACTGGGGGAAACCCTGCCAAACTTACCTTATTGTGGCATTGTCTATTTTTCTTTTTTATTTATTTATTTTATTCTTTTCCCCCCCTCCCTTTTTTTTTTCTGATCGCACAAATTGAACTTCCTGACTGTTTGACTGTGTTTTTTTTTTTTTTTTTTTTTTTTTTTCCAAATAGCACTAATCTGCTCTGAGATGTGTGCAGGGCTTTTAAGATCTTTGTCATTATTTTGCAGTAAACTCAAAATAAATTGTCATTTCCTCGCCGCCAAAATTATGTTTTATTGTGCTGTTATTTTTCTTTTTTTTTTCCCTAAAACTTCAATCTATGGAGACAGAAGTATTTACTTCAGCATGATGTTTTTTGTTTGATTCAAATACAACTCCCCCTAAATCAGTCGTTTTTTGAAGAGGCTAGAGGAATGTTAGCTTAAACCTCTTGTCCAACTGTTACCTAGGTAAGTGTGCCTGAAAATAAGTATGTGCTTCGAACTGTTGAGCCAGACTTGCTCTAAAAGAGCAAAACACTGAAGTCCTTAAATGGCAAGGAACATCCAGTTCTGATAAGTCTATTACTCACTTTTACAAGTGATTTAATGGAATCGAGTAAATTTTCTACTTCATTTGTTTCTCTTGACTTTCAGCTGTTCCCAGCTGGTGCGGCAGCACAGTGTACTGAGTGAACGTGTGTGTTGTTCTGCTCTTAATAAATTAATTCACAGAACAAACAGAGATATTAATACTGACAGATAAAGATGATGCAGTTTCTTAAATGTTCATGTTTGGAACAAAAAACAATGGTGAGATTAGACACGGTGGCTTAAATTTGTTTGGAATAATTTTTTTTCTGGATTTGTCCTTAGGTTTTTTGCATTCCATGCTGCTATTGTGATCTAACCTTGGAAAGCTTCTACAAAAAAATTGAAAGACAATGATAACATTCTTAATACAAAATGAATTAAAATTAGTTACTTAGATTCAAATTTGAGTTGTCAGTGGGTTGATTCATTGATAAGTGGATGAAGTCTCTAATAAACTAAACTCAAAGGTTAGCTCTCATTCCAAGTCTTCTGAATACTTGTCCCTAAACCAGAAGATTTAAATCCTCTAGTTTAATGAGAGCTGGAGGTGTTCGGTGTCAGATTCCATTGCAATCCCACCAGAATGCAGACTACAGACAAATTGATTTTGGATGTTCTGTGTAAGGCTGGCTCTGCAGGAGCAAAATGTATAAGCTACTGTGGGAGTTCCCCCAGTTTCCGCAGTGCTGCAGGAGCCAAAGGACTATGGGCTCCTTCAGTGTGTCAACACAAGCAAATCATCAAAATCAACAAAGAAATCAAACAAAAAATCAACAAAAAATTTTACCTCTGCTGTAAATGGCATTGAGGGTCATCAGCACAATCACATTTTGCCTGTTTGTGGTGCCTCCTTTTTAAAACATTTATTGAAGATCTGAAGAGAAGCCAGGGAAGAGCAAGAAGGATGTTTTATAGCTGAAAAAAAGTATCATGAGGTGCAACACTCTGCTCTTCCTCAGAGGCTGTATCTGTGTGGCACACAACAACACAGCATAGTTTATCCAAGCTGGATTTGAATGTCTTGTTGCGTGCATTTGCTCAAAGAAGAGGTTAAATGGTGTCTTGAGGGCACTCTGAATAGCCTACCCTGAGAGGGCTATGCTCATCAATGGTGTAATGACATCCAGTGGCTGAAAATGAAATAATAATAAAAAAATGGATGGGAACATGATGCAATTTGTCATAATGAGTGCACTTAATCACTGAAACATGAATTGGAGCAAAATGTGGGATCGTTGTGGAGCCTTGGTAAAAGATAATTTATTCTTTTATAATACTTGCTGATGAGCAGCTTGCACAATGAGTTAAAGTGAACTCATTTTTATATAATTTCAGAAATTTAATTAAAATGTTAAAATGATCTATTTTCAATTTTCACTAGAAAATACCTAGTCAGAATAAGCAATATTTTGAAAACACTCACTGAAGAATGATAGGAATTTATATTTATAACTTATTTTAATAATATTTGGGAGAGAGCTGTTCACTTGTTAAAGGTATTTAATATATATTAGCATATTTGTTTATGACTGTTTCTCTTTGTTATCCCAGTCCTTCTATCTTAGTGTTGTGTTTCATAATTCAGAAGGGAGTCTGGCTTCTCTCTTGCTGTTCCCAATGTGATAACATTCTTACCAGCTGATGACAAATATGTCAAGTGGAGTTGCAACTCTGTTATCCACTACAAAAATCTTAAATAGGATCATAGATGCTTTATATCATTGGGAGCCTGTAGAAGACAAGATATATTTTCTCTAAGGTAGTTAATAAACTTATTAATAGTTTATTATAGTTTCTTGTCAGCAGGATCACTGAATTTCTTATTGACTTGGTTCTGTTTAACAGCCATGCATCCAAGTAATGTCAAATCTTTTGATAATCCTAAGACTTTATAGGCGTATATTCTCTAAACTGCAGATTCCAGTCTCCCACTTTGAAATGAATTATTTCTAGTCTTTTCGGATGACAGAAGAAATATTCAGATGCGAAACTAGTGCAAGTTGCTATCGCTTTATTATTTTTATTTTTTATTTTTATTCTTTTGGTTCCAATATCTCTCTCAGATTTTCTGGGTGCAGCAATAGGAAATGGAAAATTTACCAGTTGGCACTTTATCATAATGGTTTTCAGATATGATTTTATGTTAATGCTGAAGTGCAATGAATGATGCTATACAAAATTTTGTTCAAAAACCCTGAAAGAGTAAACAAGGGAGAGTCTCCTCAGCCACCTCACCCATTGAGGAAAGAGGAGGAGGACCTTCTCTTGCATCCCCTTCTGTAGGTGACCATTGCCCTAACTTGATCCTTTTTCGTAATAGCTTTCTCATGATCTTTGAAAAGCTAAATATAAGCATTGTGCATAGATAGATAAGGTCACATTTGTTGGCAGGCATTTTAAGGTGTTAGTGGCCTCTTGGTGGTGGCCAAATCAATATGGTACCCATCCTCTCCTATTTGTTTTAAATGAGCACTGAATTTGTTTATTAATATCACGTACATGAGTTTGTTTTCAACTATGCACTAGGTGTAACATGAGTTTACATTATATATGAAAAAAGAGAGATGCTTATTACCTACATTGTTTTGTGTGTGTGTCCCTCCTTCAGGAAAATACTGTGGCTTTGGCTTTCAGATGGATGGTTTAATTAAATCGAGAAGTAATGAAGTGACAGTGCAGTTCATGAGTGGAATACACACTTCTGGGCGAGGATTTCTGGCATCATATTCAACCACCGACAAGTCAGGTATTTATCAGAGTCTGTTCCCACAAAGTGGCCCCAATCCGGCAGTCTTAGATCTCAACTTCCAAAATGAAGGATTTTAAAGCAGTCTTTTGTTACTTTTGTCAAGGAAACTGGATGGTTAAGTTACTATTTAAGTTACTATAGTTTAAGAATAGGATATCAAAGGCTTTCCCTTTGTAACAAAGTAAGAATCAGTCAGCTGTTATGAATGAAACTGCTGTCTGGATATATTGGACGTATCAGTTGTGAGTGCCAATAACTTGATACTCTGTTCCCTGTGCTGCTCATTTTCATTTCTGCAGAATGGCTAAATGCATAAAACTCAGTCCTGTTTGACTAGCATATTAATTTACTTTTTCTTGTGAAAAGAGTATTTATTTGTTGCCTTCATAGGTTCTATAAAGCATAGCTATACATTGAAATTAGGCTGCACAAAAAATGAGTTAAGTTTGTAGTGCTTCTTTTCTTGTCATGATAATGTTCTTGTTGGATTTCAGAGATGCTCAGACAAATTATCAAGGTTTATTGTAACATAAAATCTATTGCAATGCTGCTGGTCATTGGAATATCTTTTCTTAATCTGAGGCTTTTGGTTGAGCTAGAGAGACTCAGATATATGATATTTTTGTGCACTTTTAAAAATCACTCGGACTTGTTTTCTTTATCATCCCCTTGATGTGACATTTTATTTCTTTCCAGACCTAATTACCTGTTTAGAGAATGCGAGTCACTTTTCTGAACCAGAATTCAAGTAAGACTGTTTTACCTGTTCTCCTCTCTACTGAAGTCACTGTAAGGTTTCTTGTTCACTCTGTTACTTACATCTGTTGCATACTGAAAGCTGGCTGTCCAGAAGACTTAAGAAACAAAATAATTAGGATTAGAGCTGAATATTCTTGATATTTGCACTTCTCCTTTCTCCCTGCCTACCATTTTGTAACCTTGCATGCAATATAGGATATAACCTCATTAATTTGCACTAAGATATAGAAACTTTTAGAGTATCTTATTCCCATAGGAAGAATGTTATATTACAGCACATATGTACCTAAAGTATGGAAATTTATATTGCAGTTCTCAAAAGAACACTAAACTGCAAAATGGGTTAAAAAATCACAAACACATCTGCCAGGTTGGTGTGAATTAATGAGGTTCTATAGAGATATAAAATGCTATTTCTTTTGATAAAGGAAACATAGTCATTTCCCTTTCTTTTCCTTCCTCACTTCCATATAAAGTAAGGGCAGTAGTCAAAGCTTTAGACAATTATGAATTCTGTAAACTTAGCATTTTGGAGATCCTAAATCCTGGCATCATTAAACTTTTCAAGGTACAATCTTTGCATTTCTCTTCATTGCCCCAAGCCCCAAATCAAGGCTGTCACTGTAGATTCTGCCCTTACTCAACATGGGCTGCAATCTCCATACCCCTGTCACTTCCATGGGACCTGCACTATCTTTCAGTTGTGGTTGAATTGCTGCAAAAATGTTGACAATTCACTTTAGAGTCTTTAAGTTTGAATGGTTTTTGTATGTTCAATATAAAATAGCACTAAAGTGCAAACATGCAGCAGAGGCACAGCTGCCTCTCCACTTGCCTTCAATGAGATAGTATAAATTAAATTTGGTCATTCTTTTACAATCCAGTCATTGCTGGGAGCTGTTATAACATAGCATTACTTTTCAGGTGCACTATTTAAAAGAAGCAGAATATGTAGATACAGAAGTCCTCACAAAATACATTCACAACTTTTGGGACTTGCATATGTAAGCAATTTCCAATTTATATAAGTCATACATTATTTATATTATAAAATGCTTGCTAGTACTTCACTGCATTCAAACTGGAACTGTCTCCTTCAACTGAGATATTCCTTTAAATGTCTTCTCAAAGGCATCTTATCTTGTGTACTTCTCTTCATTAATATGTTTTTGTCTGCTTTGATAGCTGTCTTGAATTAGGATATGTCATTACATTGCAATATCTGAATGATAACCTAGTGAATTGCAAATCAAAAAATACTGCCCCTTAAAAAATGTATATATATATGTGTGTGTATATATATATATATATATATATATATATTTATATATTTTTAAGAGACTATGAGTTGTAGTCGTATGCATATCTTGGCCTCATATTTTTTCTCTTCCAGTAAGTATTGTCCAGCTGGATGCGTGATTCCTTTTGCTGATATTTCTGGGACTATTCCCCATGGATACAGAGATGTAAGTAAACTGAATAATATGAGCTCATGTGAATTTTGGTTTAAAAAAACAAAAACATACATGGCTGAAGTGATATTATAGTTATCCACATTAGCCTGGGTTCTGGAAGCTGTATCTCTGAAAGGGAGTAAGCTACTATTTTTTCACAGAGCTGCTGAATGGCTTATGCTTCAGATGCAGCCTTTTCCAAGTGGTGTAGCATACTGGAGACTCGAACATTTATGCAAAGTCTGCTGAGAAAGGTGGATCACCAAAATATTTCTTCATACTTCCCTTTCTTTTCTTTTGTTGGCTTTCTCAAGAGTGAAGAGGTCGCATATATAAAGAGAAAACCATTTTTTAATGGTGTCATCTAATTATGATGCCACGATACCTCTCTACACCAAGCCTGTCGGTGGTTACCTAATTTATTATCAGAAAATGAGATATGGTATATTGCTTGCGCTCAGCAGCTATAAAATTTCTAAGTGAACTAAGAAATCTGCAAAAGCTTTTGTCCCTACTTTTCAAATGTCAGCTTTTGTAACTGAACTAATGTATAGGTCTGGAAGTTGTTGGCTCTGTTTATTTTTAATGATTATCACTTTGCTATTAAATTAAATAAAATTAAACCTCTGTATTTACTTGTCTTAAAATACTATTTTAATAAGCAGTTAACTCAAGTACAAAAAAAAAATAAAAAATTTTAATAAGGAAGGATTTTTACTATTTAACATGAACTTAAAGTATGCTTGTCTCTGATATTCTTTTCTCAAATATTTGTAAATCCTAGGCCCAGATACAGTATAGCAACCACATATGTTGCATGTGCAGGCCCACACAGACTCCTCCCTACATGGCAGTCAGATAGCTCTTGTGTCAGTCAGTAAGACAAAGTCGATTCTCTGCCTAACAGATTTGCACCATCTGTAGGAGTTCTGCTTCTTAGTTTCTTTTTTTTTTTGTCCTAAAATCTGGGAGAAAAAAAAGTTTTTGTGAAAGAAAAAGGAGATTTGAGGAAGTAAATTCTCTGAGACTTTCTTTTTGTATATTTTATTGCTCAGAATAGAAGGCAGAGAATTTCCCAGACATCAAGTGATGGAGAAGAAAAGTAAATTGTCCTTCCCTTTAGATCAGGTTTCAGGTAGAGCTTTCTCTTGCAGCCCTCTGTAGTGATCTGAGCTGCCTGTTGGTTTAAAACTGCCCTAAACCTTGATTCATTTATGTGTGACCCTGAGGTCCCCAGGCCTTGGGGACCTGGGGTGCGTGTTGCTGACATCCTCCTCTTAGTATGCAGCGAGGAGACCTCCACTGGCTGCAGAATCCCCTGCCCTTTCCAAGCAGAAGTAGGAGGGAAAGGGGAGCTGTGAATGGATCAACCAGAACTAGTTACATTTTGTGGAATTTTTGGGGGGGATATTTTGAGGATGGGAAGCAGAGAGGGAGAATTACCTTTGAAAAGTGTCAGTGAGCAGCTTTTTTCCCCCAGTGTGCCTGGGACATAGGGCCATCCTGGACTGCTGCAGTGTGCAGCTCTTTGTAGAGGAGCTAGGAGATGGGAGATGGCTGGGTTTTTTTGTTGTTTGTTTGTTTTGTTTTGTTTTGTTTTTCCTCCCTCTCTTTCCTCAAATTATAGGACAAAAAAATTCATCCATGAGTTCTCTTTTACCAAAAGTTCTTCCCCCCTCTGCGACATGACTACCTGGCAAGCCAGGAAGACCAGTCATAGATGAGCGAGTGTTAAAATAACATTTTATTCTGTTGTGAGCCCATTTACACTTGTTTCATTTGTTGGAGAAAATGCTGCTGCAGTAGTGCTTAAAATATAATAATGCTGTTTGTTGCTTTGCTCTGGCTATGTTACAGGTTTGAGGACCTGTTCCAAAGTACTCGTTAGTTAGCAGTAAATGTTGACTTGCAGGGTTAAGTCTTGTGTCTGGGCGAAGAAAGTGCAAGTGTGACTACCACAGGTGTTAGCAGATCCAGGCTAACAGTCTTCTAGGGGAGTAGGGAGAAACAGAGTGTTCTGCAAAGAGGCTCTGACTGACTGATCTCTATGGGCCTGTACAACATACGTAGTGGGAATCCTTGAAACACATTTTATTGACATATTATTGCCCATTTGTGTGGGTCAGACTGGTGGATGGTTATACCATGCTCAACCATAAGTTAAAACAAGAAGCACATACCATCAGCTAAACTGCAGAAAATGGGCAGTGCATCAGTTCTTAATGATGAAATAATGAACTTCCAGTATGCTTTCTATTAGAAGATTTTCTATGTGTGTATGTATTGCACTTCTGCTCCCTGGTGTAAAAGAATAAATTCTGTAATAAAAGAAGAATGAGTAGCTTCTAACAGAAGCACAAACAACAATTGCATTATGGAATAATAACAACTGAATATTTCTGGACAATGTATTATTCCCAGTGTCATGCTTATCTACAGTTATTTATTTACAATGTAGCATTACATTTTTCTTCCCTCTTCCAGTCTTCCTCCCTCTGCATGGCTGGCGTTCATGCAGGCGTTGTGTCGAATACTCTGGGTGGCCAGATCAACATAGTCATCAGCAAAGGCATTCCCTATTATGAAGGCTCTCTGGCTAACAATGTCACCTCAAAAGTGTAAGTGTATCTCTTATGTCCTCCTTATCTTGAGCAGTGGAGATATTGGCAACATCTGATCCTGGGAGTAATTTTAAATAGTGGAGCTACCTCCTCCATGAGCTAATTCTGTTCTGTAATGTCCTTATGATGCTCTCTTGCTGTGGTGTGGCTATCATTTTATATTTTTAACCCCTGGACCACAAAGATTAATTTTCCAAATTCTACAAGGAATTTTATCTTCTGAAATACTGGTGTGAGCATCAGATCTGAAATAGTAATTTGAATGCAATTTACAGCTCAGTTTCTTTTTTCTGTTTTGTCATTCCTAGCTCATTTTTTATTTTTATAGGATACTTTCATTCCCTTTCTATAAAAAGAAGGGGACAATAGATATATAAGGTAGATAATATTTTTCTCACAGAACTGTTTTCGCAGGATAGTTCTGCACAGTGCTAATCATGTGTTCATGTCAGAACAATGTGTGTGGGATTCCCTTAAGTGAAAAGGGGAAGAAGAGTTTTTTTTTTTTTTTTTTTATATTTTTTTAATTTTTTGTTTTTTTTTATTTTTTTTTTGTTTCCAGAGCTGTAGTGCAGTCTGGTACGTAGGAATTACTCAGCAGTGTATTCCTGTATTTTTTACAAAATCCTAGAAAAGTAGGGTGGTAAGTGGTAGATGCTTGATTTGGGTAGTGGCAGTAGGAATCTGATGCACAAAGGTCCCTTGCCCTTGGTGAGCGCGGTTTTGTCCTGAGAGTCCTGCCGTGAGGCTGGGGTGCTCAAGCAGCACTAGAGACAGGCTGTGTGCACTGGTAGGGAAACATGCTGGGGAACATGGCCAGATGAAATCTGGATAATGAGCAACAGATTCTTGAGGAGTGCGGAAAAGATCAGTGCATCATATTTTGGAGATGGTGGAAATTGATGAGGGTTTGAATACAGTGGTTTTGAAAAATAAAAAGCTTGATTTTTTTTTTTTTTTTTTTTACCCCTTAGACTTTCTTTGAGATTGAAGCATGAGAACTCTAGTAGAAATACAGGAGCTTGCAGGACTGCATTTGCATTCAATCAATATATTGGTATTTCTGTAGTAGCTGTAAGTAGATGTTTGGAAGAGGGATATTGTGCAAGGGAAACCAGTGTCACTTGACATTTTATCTTAGACATCCCAGTACTGAAAGTGACCCAAGGCGACTGATACTTGTTTCTATTGTTAGCTTGACTTGATAAACATTTTAATAAACCTCTTATATTTGGCTGGGTTTGTTTGAAAGCCTTTCATAAAGATCATGTGTCTCAACCACATTGCACATGAAAAGGGATTTGCATTTAAGGTGTTTCAATTCGGTAGTGGGAAGTGTTACTTTGATCATGATGTGGTGCTTCTTTAGGCGAACGTGCATGGGTTTCAAAGGCAGGGAGTCAGATAAGAAAAATGAGCCGTCAGTTTGTTTCAGTTTTGCCCGCTGACCATCACAAAACCCTCATGTTTTCTTTTGTTCTCTGCAGGGGACCGTTATCTACGAGTCTCTTCACATTTAAGACAAGCGGTAAGTATGAGCACATGAAGTACATGTTGCTATTTTTGTACAAATATTCTGAGGAGATGAACGTATCCATGTGTTTTATTTAATTTTTTATGGCATTCCTCAGTAACGTATATTTTTTAATTTACTGACTTGTTTTATTCACTCGTTCGCTGAGTACTTCTTGTGTACATAAACAAATACAGTATTTAAGTTTGTTTTTATTCAACTGCTTATAACCACATACCTGTTATGCTAAGTTAATGCACTCCTAGACATATTTAAGACATTCCAAAATCTGCTCTCTCAGGAATGTAGGGTGGTTGTCCTGCCAGTTGTCTTTTAAAACCTTTTGCTCCTACCTAGTATTTAGTAAGCTATGCTAATCTGCAGAAAGATACTTTCATGTTTTGTTCTTGTATTATAATCTAACTAAAGGTGGCTTCTTTACTTTAAACTCAGTGCTAAAGCAGAATTTTTAAAGCTTTCCTTAACTTTCTGTGGTTTTACTTTGAATTTTTTATCTTCTTTTCAGATGCATTAGCTGTAGCTTGTAAAAAGAAACTAGTCTTTCTGTAGATCGTTCTAAATGTCACCTTTGAGCGAATGCTAGAAATACCATCAAGATACTGGTCTCGTAACTAATGCCACTTAAATAACAAATCAAACAAAAGTAGTGGGTGCATATTTAGTAAGGATAATGTAAATATGGAAAATCATATACATTACTCCCCTCCCAAAGTAAACAAATACTTTTCCTAATGCATCAACAAAGGTCAGTTGTGCTGCATGGGGAGTAAAGGCAGGAAGCTGACGGATGTGAGTGTTTTGAGATGAAAATTAAGATAACTGAGCAAAAATTAGAAAATGTAATACACGTAACATTCCAGTAATTTCTCTCGCAGACTTCTGCAAGATCTGGAACAAGGAATTGCATGTCTGCTGACCTTGCGACTATTAAATTATCAAGCACAGTAACCAGGACACGTTAATTGTCCTAGGCTACCATGTACATCGGAGTGTTTCTAGCAGGGATGGGGAATGTCGGTGCTGCTGGCGGGGGGCCTGACAGGGCCTCGCTGCAGCCCTGCCCTGCAGCGCACTCGGCAACAGGAGGGAAGCAGCTGCAGGCAAACATTGCTCCCTGCTGATCCGTCTCGGGAATACCCAGCGGGGAGAGGAAACCCCCTTGCACTGTAGAACATGGTTTGTGTAAGAGTGCAGGGATATCTGCACACCGTGTGGATTTAGCTGGGATTTGTAGGAGCTGTTTTATAGACATTAATCTGGGGCAATCAAAAATCATTTAATACTGAAAACCAGAAGCTTGGGCCCAGCATCAGTGGGAGAGAGCAGGGGAGGACAAGAGTTTTATCAGCAGTGTCATTTCTATAGAAATATCAGTAATTGTAACGTTTGCGTGTCAAGTTTTAAACCTGGAGCAAATAAAATCTCCGTGTAACCTTGATTTTTCCATTTGAATCTTTATCTCTTCCATTGCCTAGGTTGCTATGGGACGCTGGGGATGGAATCTGGAGTAATCCCTGATTCCCAGATTACAGCATCATCTATTCTTGAGTGGTCTGACCAGGCGAGACAAGTGAATATTTGGAAACCCGAGAATGCCAGGCTGAAAAGGCCTGGGCCTCCTTGGGCTGCTTTCATCAGTGATGAGCAGCAGTGGTTGCAGATAGACTTGAATAAGGAAAAGAGAATAACAGGTAAGTGAACCTGTTGTGCCTCTTAATTCAGGGAAAGAATTGTTGAAGCTATTGCTGTGGCTTTTTTACTGGAGCTTTCCTGCTCGAGCCTCGATCACCAGGACTGCGTTGGCGCATCCATCGTGATTCAGTAGTTGGGCTTGTGTGGAGAGGCCGCTGGTGTGCCGCTCTCCCTGGCGCTCTGGGATGCTTTACCTGGTGCGGTTGGGTTGGGCGAGAGCATGGCTGCCTTTGGCAACCTTTGGCAGCCTGGCTCGTGCCAAGCAGCATCATAGGAAACTTGTATCGTGAGAGCTAAAATAGAAAAGTAAATAAAAAAAAATGATGAAATTTCAGCCACTGTAGGCACTGCAGAACCTAATGTCTTGTATAAACTTTTCCAGATACAACTGGACTTGTGGAGGTGCTGTCCAATTATAAAACCCTGGATTAAAAAACTGAAATACTAATTTTCACAAACTGGTACCTGCCTTTTCTATAACTGGAAACCTTAATTTTCACAGGTATTATAACCACTGGGTCAACCTTGCCTGAGCACTATTATTATGTGTCAGCCTACAGAATTTTATACAGCGATGATGCGCAGAAATGGATGGTGTACAGAGAACCTGGCACTGATAAAGATAAGGTAAAAATACCACACATTTTCTAGGTATGTTCTATATAGATTTCAAAGTTGTAAATATGACCAGTTTTGGAAAGGAACATTAAATAACTATGTCTCAGTATAATTTGAATCACAAACAAGAAGAATTATCATCTAATGTAAGCAATAAGATAGTCTCTCCTCATATTTAAGATTTCTCAGAATTTTATATACTGTAAAACTGAGAAGATTAGTGCACTGACTGTTCTTCCCAGAGGTTCATATGAAATTTTGTTAAAAATTATGGATTCTTGCCAACCCCACTGGAACTAGCCTTTCCTCAGTTTTCTTAAAATTCTTGGATACATTTTTCATTACATTTATAGGTCTGTGGTGTCACATACAAGTGGAACAGAAAAGCTTTATTTCATTCATTTAGGCTCCTCTGTCAGTTGATCTCGTTAAATCAGTCTGTCGGACTTCCTATTTAAGATATATTTGTTTTTAATGGTGTATGGAGCTACTGAGGGAACTCACAGATGTAAGATACAAGAAAGCAATTGGCATGCTTTTCCTCCATAAAAATTCCTAGTCCACTTCGCTCCTTTCTAGACAGATAAAAGCACAGTGTGTTTTAGGACGGGGAAATCTTAAGCCCTACTTATTTTTTGTTCTGTTTACAATGGAATAAGAGTGTATCCAGGTGGGGTGTGACAGTCGTTTCTACTTCAGCTCCCTCCTCCAACTTTGCCTCTAGATTCTCGCTCTCATGGTCGTAAGGTCAAGTCTTAAACAATCATCTGCAGAGAGCTGCCTGTTTCTCCCCATCTCCAGCCCTGCTAACAGTCCCCAGCCTGTAGATGAAGCCACAGATCGTCCTGTGAGCAGATGAAATAAGGAACTAAAACCTCTGCACTTGATAGCAGTCCTTGAAAGCAGGAGAGTGCTAGGATTTGTTTTAGCTGAGTTCCTAATTAAGTTTAACCATCTGAGCTGCAGATTTCTGCCTGGGAAAATAGAACAGATTTCAGTGGTTAAAAATACCTTGCTATTGCATTTCCAACCCTCCTATTGACAAGGTTAGATATATAAATATGTTCCTTATAAAATCAAGAGATTTGGACATAATCACACTGGAAAACTTTCCAGAAAGGAGGAGACAGTGACCGACAGGATTGGTCCGTCTCTTTGAACCTTCCCTAACAGACTGTTAATATGAGGTACTCAAAACAAAAACAACAAAACCAACTTTTGCTAGGTTTTGAGTGCCCTCTTCTGGCCTTGAAGTAAAATCTTCATTAGTTAGATTCAGACCTCATAGTTAATATAATTTTCCTAGGAAATCTCTGCTGCTATTGCATTATGGTCTGAGCATATTCTTTTTCTTGCATGTTCATGAAGTGAAACAAATGTTGAACTTAATTATAGGTAATACTTTCTGGATGGTGCTGTTGATGTTAATGTGCACAATGTAAGAAGATGACTGCCCATTCAAAAAGTATCACCTGCAAGGTAAAATATTGAAGTGACAAAGAAAGGAGGGATTGACACAGTTAGTCTTTAAGATTAGCATAGCAGCTCTTTCTTCTGCCTGATCTCACTTGATACCGCTTTGCTTTTAGGTGCACTTTTATCTTTCCCCTGTGTGTATTACGTAAATGCACACCAGACAAGTCAAGACCTACTATTCAGTTGTTTTCTGAAAAATGATTAAAACCGACAGTCAGCGGTTGGCTCTGTTGTTGAGGAGATTGGAAGCTTTTCTGAGGATTTCTTCTATTCGTCTTTGAAAATATCAGTCAGAGGTGTGCTAGTACTCTCTTTCTTTACATTTTTGTAAAACAGGAGAAGATGTTTGAATTGGGGAGATGTGACAGGGTGTCTCAACAGTTGTTCTATTGAAAAGATCTGTTTGAAAGCACAGAGACATCTCTAGGGAGTTTGAGTATAAATGGACTATGAAAGGGATTTCTCGTCAATAAACATGCACTTTGTATTGAGCGCCGAAGCAAATGTTGGTGCAAAACTGCGTCAACGGGAAATACTGAAATGCAGGCAAGGTTGAGTTAGTATCTTGATACTTCACATCGAAAGCTTGGTTATAAGACAATCCTGGAGGAAGGAATTACTTTGTCACTGGTGTTGTTTAAAGGTAACAGCCCACACTAATGATTCTCGTTGCCTTCACTCTTCCATGCTCATCCTTAGAAACATGAAGTGAGACATTGTCAGACAGGGTTGCAGTGCTGGGGATCAGAGGGGCGGACTTGTAGATTTTCTTTTTGACTTTCGTATTTGTTGCTAAAGTATGCAAATGCTGCTTGTGCCTCTTTTTAGTAGTGGCAACTGGCATGATACAGCCCAAGTAAGAATATAGTGCAGCAATTTGGATTATGCATGACCTCTCAAAGATGCACCAATGTACGTTGCTTCTCATTTGTATCATTATCAAAAGAAATCATAGAATCACAGAATGCCTAAGGTTGGAAGGGACCTCTAGAGGTCACCTAGTCCAACCCCCCTGCACACGCAGGGCCACCTAGAGCACGTGGCACAGGACTGCATCCAAGCGAGTCTTGAAGATCTCCAGAGAAGGAGACTCCACAACCTCTCTGGGCAGCCTGTTCCAGTGCTCTGTCACCCTCACCGTCAAGAAGTTCTTCCTTAAATTCCTGTGGAACTTTTTATGCTTCAATTTGTGGCCATTTCCTCTGGTTCTGTCAGTGACCACCAGTGAAAAGAGGCCAGCCTCATCCTCCTCATTGCCTCCCTTGAGGCACTTATAGACACAGATCAGGTCCCCTCTCAGCCTTCTCCAGGCTGCACAAGCCCAGCTCCCTCAGCCTCTCCTCATAGGGCAGATGTTCCAGGCCCCTGATCATCCTCGTGGCCCTGTGCTGGACTCTCTCCAGCAGCTCCACATCCCTCTTGTACTGGGGGGCCCAGAACTGGACACAGTGCTCCAGATGTGGCCTTACCAGGGCTGAGTAGAGGGGCAGGATCACCTCCCTTGACCTGCTGGAGATGCTCCTCTTAATGCACCCCAGGACCCCATTGGCCTTCTTGGCCACGAGGGCACACTGCTGCCTCATGGTCAACCTGTCGTCCACCATGACGCCCAGGTCCTTCTCTCAAGAGTTGCTCTCCGGCGGTTTGTTCCCCAGCCTGTACTGGTTTTGGGGGTTATTTCTCCCCAGGTGCAGGACCGTGCACTTGGCCTTGTTGAATTTCATGAGGTTTTTGACCGCCCAGTTGTCTAGTCTGTCCAGGTCCCTCTGGATGGCAGCACAGCCCTCTGGAGTATCCGCCACTCCTCCCAGCTTTGCATCATCTGCAAACTTGCTGAGGGAGCACTCTGTGCCTTCATCCAGATCGTTGATGAATAAATTGAACAGGTGCGACCCTCTGGTGCAAGCTGTAGCAACTTGTTGGCCTGAAAATAAAAAATAGTAGTAAAAGAGTTGCCTTCGTATGCAGAAAAGTTGCTGTAAATTGAAATCCAGTGTTTTGTCTCTATTCTTGTGATGTCTCATTAAATTGTGAATATTTGGATGGGCAGACCAGTTTGTAGCCTCTTTGTGTTACTCAAAATAACTGCCTAGACTTACCCTGGTGTTTAATCTGTCTCCATTCATTAGGAAAATTTAAGCATAATAAACTTATATTCAGAGTACTTTTCAAAAACAGGATAAATGTCCCAGAGAGGCATTTACTTGTAAAACTAAACTGCAAGTTGTAGAAGAATACATGCTTTCAAGGCAAGTAGCTTGCATTTCCCATCACTTTCAATTGTACCCAGATTTTTAGCATCACAATTTTTGGTATCACAGATAGGTTAGCAGTTAGTTTGGTAGCATTATTTGGATACTTAAAAATAAAAATGCTGGTAACTAATTTGAGATGAAGAAAAGACAATGCAACACCTACATAAAGTATCGCATTTATGTTTAAATTAAATTGACTTACATGTTTATATCATTAGCCAGTGCTTTCAAACATGAGGACAATTACTGAACATGTAAGGACAAACCAGAATTTTTGCACATAAGTAATGCTCATGGGTCTTTCGTGTCTTTTAAGAGTGGAGGCAGACATGTGTGAATCGGGGAGCCCAGACATGAATTCTTAACGGCCACTGGGGTTGTTCTGCTGTAGTTTTTGTCTATTGAATTGTTAGTCTCCTGGAATAATTGTTTACTTTCAAACCTGTTGGATATTGCAGTCATTCTGTGTGACTTCAAGGAGTGTATCAAAATGTGCATAATATATGCACACACAGGAGTGCAGTAACAAAAATATTTAATCTTGTGTAACATATGAAATGCCAACAGGAGTTACCAGAAGTGTGTTAAACTCTGAAATACTTGATTTTACGCAGACACTTCAGCTACTGTGCAATACAATGATGACATTTACTACTTGTAAGGGGTTCTAGTGTTTATAAAGTGGTGTGAGTGAGCAGAAAAATCCTAGGTGTTTATGATATTTACTTTTCAGGCTTGTGTAGGTAAGTGCCATAATTCTATACCATAAAATTCCACTGCAGTGTTGCACATAATTTGTGAGACGTGTGCTGACATTTTAAAGATAAACATGCCCCTCCTTCCCTCTGCCTGTTTTGCTGTGGTCAGAGTTGCAGTAAGATCCAGGAGCTGCGTGGGTAGTGCTGAAGCCCAGCTGCTGCGCACTATCCTGGAAAGACAAGTCACTTCTGACCTAAAAGACATAATACCCAAACCCTCCCTGTGGGAGTAAGGGTCACTGGAATGTAGTACTTGGCCTAGTTCTCTATATTCTTTTAAGCAGCTCCATGAAAAAGTTAATAGTTGGACAAAAGTTCACAGATGTGCCTGCTCTGCGTCTTGCCTTGACTATCTGCTTACTGTTTATAAATTTCAACCAAAGCAATTCTGTATAGTCAGATTATGAGTATGCCAGGATGCTTTGGATAGCAAGGACTAGCAGTGAGTGATCGGCTATAGCTCCTTCTCTATGCAAATTCATCTCCTTTTTCTTGCTGTACTGAAGGGCTCCGTGTGAGGCCTTTCTTTCTTGCAGTTCAGTCTTTGCAGACCGCAACCACTAGAGGCCAGTGTGATGCCATACTTGACTTTCACAAAGCCGACCACGCTTCAACTGGTACGCTGTGTGAAAGCACCAGTAATGCCTGCTTTTCAATTGCCCAATAAAGTTGAAGAATTAGTGGGAAATACTCAGACAACACTGAGTTAAAATGATTTCTGAACACCTATACCAACAGGATTCTTTTTTCTTTTTCCTTCTTTCTCTCTGTCGCCCCCTCTTCTC